>PVJH01002632.1:110823-163021 GCA_004026705.1 Nesogale talazaci | reverse complement strand
ATTGTTATGGAATGGTTTGCTAATGAAAATAATATATAATAATAGCTTTAATAGTACAAGCAATGATAAATGATATAGTTCTGTAAATACAGTTCATTAAAGTTTCTTATGATTTACCATTTTCCGTGTTGTTGTTGTTTGTTTACATACCTGTTAGTACCACAAAGGGGCAGTATTCACATCAACCACAGCTGAATATAAAAATATTGATCAGCATCCAGATTTAAGTTTCCATGGCAATATATATACACACACCTATATATACATATATTTGCAGTAGTTTATGATTTGACAGAATATGCTTTTATATTTACTTAGTAATTATAATTCATGAAGTGTCATTTTACCTCCAATACTGCTGCTTTCAACACAGTAGCTGCTTTTAACAGACTAGTTGCTTTCAACACAGTACCTATTCTCTACACAGTAGCTGCTCTCTGCACATGTGTGATTGGTCTGCATAAGTACATTATACCACCAACTCTGTCATATGCACCTGCATTTGTAGGGGATGTATGTGATGGGGTTGCCACAATGATGTCATCACTCCTGCTACTCATATGTGGGCATATCTGCATGTGCGCAGATCTGCCTGGAGACGGATAGAGGAGCAGTGTCTTGATTCCTACGACCATTGGAAGTCTGTGTTTTCTGATGGTTTTCGGTGACTCCTGTGAAAGAGTCCTTCCACTTCTGAAGGGGATGTGACCCACAGGTTGAAAACCATTGCCCTAGAGGGAGGGTTTATCAGCAAAAGTCTTGGTCACTTGTTCAAACACACAAAGATAGGACACTTGTATAAACAAAGATTAATTTAAAAGTTTTCTTCACTACAGATTCTCATTAAGATATTAGGGTAAGAAGAAGCTTTCTTGTGTTAGAATCTGAAACCCTTCTTAGCACCCTGGTAGTTTCCTTCACCATTACCAGGGCAAGAACCAGACTCGAGGTTTTCCGTCCACCCCTCTGTATTTTTACTTCTGATTTCTCAGATGTGTCTGTCATGCAGCCAGAACTTCCACACCAGCTCCAGAGTATGCCCTGAAGCTTTTTTATGTATCCAGGCAGGACTTCATGCTGCTGTGCAAATTGCCTGGCAGGAGGAATGTGGGCTGTAAGGGCCTGAATTGTCCAGCTGGAGACTGAAGAGCTGCCCCGCTTCCTCCAGGCCTGCAGAGTGGATGCCTGATGGCAGATTGGATTTGACCCTGCTGCACTGTGGTAAATAGGGCAACGGACCCTTTTAGATTAAAAGTGACCAGTCATCGAAGATGCAAAGACTGCGTTCCCCTGAGCAGCCCAAAAGGAGTCTAGGTAGTACAATCCTGAGTACAACTGTTGAGCCCAGAAGGCATATCTTAAAAAACAAAACAAACACCCCCCCCCCCAAAAAAAAAACAACAACTCAAGGGCAGTATACTGTTGCTTGAGGCAAAAATGTCAGGAGAGAGTCTGCAAAATGTGGTTCTTACTCTAGGATGTATGTGAACACAGAGAGAGGCGTTGTTTTGATTGAGCCATTGCACATTACATTCAAAGTAGATACACAGTAGGTTTCAGACATAAATCCATGTAAACCTATTTTGTTTTGCACCCGGCCTGGCATAGCAAATGTGATGAAAAGTCTTGCTGAATAACATGACAAGCAGATGTACTTATTCTTGTGTGAGACCTGCGTGATCTTACTGAGGATCAGTAAGAGTTTACTGATGGTTCGCTGTAGACTTAACATTTCACGAGCGTGGCCACTCTGATTTAATATGACCTGAGCTCAGGGACATAACATGTGCAGTAGAAGAACATATTTATTTTATTCTTTTTGTATTTAAAGGTAAATCTTCTGATTTGTTGTAGGAAGGTGTTTGTGGATGAACCGAAGGAAGGTATTTCTGAGTGACAAAGGCAATGGTGTGCCCTTCAGACAGCACGATGGTCTTTCCAATCCGCTCAAGCACCAGCACGACTGAATAGATCATGAATCTATCACGTCAGCAGATACAGGGATTAATTTAAAACTATTGCTATAACATCAGAGAAATACTTATTAAGCGAAAATATGCAAATGGAAAGCTGGTGTTTCCTGACATATCCTACATCTAAGTCTTTGTGGTCTGAAGATAAGGTTTCCATTTCCCTAACCCCTTGCCAAAGAATTCTGACCTCTTTTAAGTACAACTCATCAAAACTACAGTTTTATTAGTTTTGGGGGGTGGAGGACACACATCATGTCCCTTTCACATGTTCTTTGAGATTGGGGAATGAGAAGTCTGGAAGGGTAAGATTAAGAAAGAAGGGAGGTGGAAGTAAAGCTTCCCAGCTTATCCTAGGGCAACTCCTCCTGGTGACCTTTGAAGCAGTGGCATGTTGTGATAGAAAACAATTCCTGAACTCAGTTTTTCTGGCCTTTTCCTTCCCAGGACAGTTTTTCATTTTCTTAAAACTTCTTCCTCTTACGTAACTACAAGCATCTCCTGTTGTTTGAAAGAAGCTACCAATATTACCCTTTTGAGGGCTCCAGACATGGTTCAGTCACTCTCTGCCTTGGATCTAACTGACCTCTTTGATGTCCTTGGAAGCCATTGTTTTCCTTGGACTGAGATTAGGGTTTAACTGAAATAATCTGTCTGCAGGCATCCACTGATCTCAGAGAGCTGTTTAAAGTCATGCATGTATGAACTGGAACACTAGAAGTGACACTTTATTACTTACCCTGGCATGTGATAAAGCTCATATTTTAAAAAGCACATGGATTAAACAACTAAATTTAGTATTGTCGCTCCTGTGCATCGGAGACAAGAAAATTAGGCGGTGCTAAGTTCTTGACAATGTCCTACAGCTTGGTTCTGACAATGTGTTCACAAGCCCTCATTTCATGATGGAAGGCATCAGATGTTTTAAAATACAATTACACATGGTCCAATAGTGACAATGTGTCTTGATCTAAGAACTTTGATCAATCGAATTTAGCACACCTGATGTCCACTTAAAGAAATGAATATTTTTAGTAACATAATTCTAGGTGAAGAGAAAGCAATCAATTTAAGACTAGCTTTGTGTACTTTCATTACCAGTTCTAGAATTGGATGAATTAGCAGGCAATTTTAGAAATACACTGAATGTTAGCATTGAAACCACACACAGTTTGGGGTCTTTGCAGATCCACTCACCTCCCCATTCCCTCCCAAATAACACCACCCAAAAATAGTGCGTGGGCCCAGTGCAAGCATCCAGTATACTTCTAAAATTCTAATACATCCATCTACATAGGTAGTAAAAATTGCAACATAAAAGCCTAGATTTAAAAAACCAGTTCACCAAAAATATCCAAAAGACAAGATTGCTGCTCAAGAAATACATCTAACGAGAATGTACAATGATCTGTTGACCAACCACTATGCTAGGTGTCAAATACAATAAGCTGCCCCCTGTCGGTTAGCCTTACAGATTCTCAGGTTGAGAGTCTGTCTATCCCACGTCACCATCTCAGAAAGCAACTCAAACCATCTGAGCTCTGGTGGTTGTGTGCTGGATTGCGGCCCACAGGGTTGACAGTTCAAATGCAACAGCAGGTCTTCAGGAGCAAGGGTGGGCTTCCTACTCCAACCAGAGCAGTGATGTGAAGAAGAAGAAGAAGAAGAAGAAGAAGGAGGAGGAGGAGGAGGAGGAGGAAGAGAAGGAGAAGAAGAAGAAGAAAGAAAAAGAGAGAGAAAGAAAGTAACCCAAACCAAAACACCCACTTCACTGCCACCGAGCCTGTGCCCACTCATAGGGACTCTGTAAGACAGGGTAAAACTAACCCCTGTATTTCAGATACAGTAATTCTTTACGGGAGTGAAAAACTTGATCTTTCTCCTCCAGAGAGGTGAGTAGTTTTGAACTGCTGACCTTGCAATCAGCAGCCCAGTATGTAACCACGACACCTCTGGGGACTAAGTGGCGACGTGATAGACCTCCAAGCAAAGGATACCTCTTTTGTCCAAAGACAGGCGACAGAAGTTTGGGGAACTTTCTTCAATGTGCACAACAAAAGTGCCACAATTTCCCCAGGCCTTAATCTCCTATCATTTGAAGACAGAGAACCCTCAGTCTGACAAGCATTCTCCTCTGTGTGTCTGCAGAATTAATTTCATTCATGTCATCTTGTGAATGATGTGCAAGGCCCTCTGTGTGTTGAACAGAACAGCTGTAGATGAAGGCATGCAAACAGGCAGGGAATTTAAAATAGAGCCAAGTTTGTTCCTGGAGAGGCTGCTGCCTGGAGCAGTTTTTAAAGCAGAGTCTGTCTGATTCCCTTCCATGCCATTGTGGCATGCCCCATGTAGACATTTGGATTGGTTTCTGATTTGCGAGGCCTTGTTAGGAGCATCTGCTCTTGTTGCTTTTGGGGGCCCCCTCCCTTCATCTTGTAATATATATTATTTAGAAGGAGAGCCAACAGACATCTGTAAGCAGCAGGTTTCTGTTCATACCTAGTCCCTTTACTGGAATTGAAATCTGTTATGCAATAAAACTTACTTTCTGTGTTTACTGACTCCTTAAGCCTGAACACCAATTCTAGTAATTAGGCTGAAACCATGGCATGATTGATTCAGGGAGACTGATGCTAGCTGTTTAGATCGGCACGTTCTATGGACCTTCCATGAAATGATTTTCCTGCAGACTGCCATCACTTTATGGTAGTTGAAAAAGAAAAGAGGCAATGTCCACAGAACCCTCTCCAGCCTTCGATTACTCATAGTAATGAGGACCAGGCAGGCAGACCTTCAATTCCCAGTGGAGCATCAAGTTAAATCCTGAAGGCCTATGGATAATAGCTGCCCCTGAATCAGTCCATTCAGAGGCCAGCTAGGTGTTTGTCAATGGTCTTTTTGCATTCTTTCCAGGGTAGGGATTGTGAGCTTAGGGTAGTAGCCATCTATCTACATTGATCTTAAATAATGCCAGGGCTCCAAAGAATGACCCACGAGGTATACAGAGCACCAGGATTTAAGCAATACAGCCCATCTGCACTGTAGCCCAGTCTCTGGGAGCCTCCAGTCCCATGGGCAGCCTAGTTTGCATCTCCTCCCCGTAGCTTTTCTCTTGGAGTAAAGCAGCCCACTGTGGACAAAGGCTTCAAGCTGGTGGAAGGTCCATTGACTGTGACTGAGGACATGCTGTGTGAGGTAGAATCTCAGAGGGGTAGGGTCACAACAAACACAGGGAGTTAGGTCGAAAGGTAATTTCAAAGGGAAAGGCTGCATCTTAGTACAGCAAGCCTTCTGCCTGGGTGCATGTCGGGGCCTTGGGGTACAGAAAGCACATTCTCTTCAGTTGGTCTATTTTATAACTTAATCAGAACACGATCATAATCCAGGACCTGGGGCCAGCACACTTATTTAAGGCACCTGATTTTTATTTTCTTTTGAAAAGCTATCTAGAAGACTTTGTGCCTCAGGGCTGAGAGAGGGTAGAATGTTGGGATCGGTAAGTGGAAGCATTTCAGTGGATCCAGAAAAAAATCTGAATCTGAAAGTAAGTGTCATGCCAAGAGATGGACTTTTATTTCAGATAAAAATTGGAGAAAGCTTTGTTTTTTTCCACTGAAACCTCATAGGAATGTTTCAACTATTAGTGCAAACCAACAGTGTGCTTCAGGGTCATTTGTAATGAGTTAACCAAACACAAAATGTAAAATCTATCAGATAGGATGAATTCTAACTCATCGTGATACTACAGACAGAATAGAACTACCCCCATGGGTTTCTAAGGATATAAATCCTTAGATTTATAAATCCTTATACCAAGAGCAAAAGGCCTTATCTTTCTCCTGAGAAGCAACGGATGGTTTCAAATGACTTGTCTTGAAGGTAGCAAACCAACTTGTCACCGATTATGCCTCCAGGGCTCCCTATGACACCACTGCTGGGTTTGAACTGCCCACCTTTGGGTTAGCAGCTGTTTCAGCCACTGCCCCAGCAGAACATCACAGTGAATTAGCCATACCTTCTCACTTCATAGAGGCATGCTTTACATTTATTATCAGAAACACTGCACTACTGACAAGGTAAGATGAGCGTTGCTCTATTTCACACAAGAGAAACATGATCATCAGAACGGCAGATGACTTGCCCGCTTAGCTCCACAGCTAGGCAGAGTGATGTGGAGAGCCCATGCCATATGTAAAAAGTCTTCTGCTTTAACCATCAGCTCTGCTTCCTAATGCAGAGGAACTAATTGATTTTGCAGCAAACAAAGAAATTATTTAACTGCTCAAGAATGGTCTCACTCAAACAGTGAGTGCATTTGATAGGCTTACTTGTTCTCAACCCTGATTGCCTTGTAGATTTCCACTCTCTGGAGATTAAAAACTATATATTAAACCTTGGACTCAACCTTAAACCAATTAAATCTAATCCTGACATGCTAGGCCCTCAAGATGGCCGTTTGTTTGTGAGTAAGTGTGTTTCTCCAGGTGATGCTACCCTGCATAAAGACCCCTGGAGTCGGTGAGTTCTGAGGCATCTTCCGGCTTTAACCTTCTATGTTGATCTATTTCCCCATTCCCCCTATTGTCCTAGCCTGGTTTCTGGACATCCATTTGCTGCTCCTCATGGTTTCACCTCTCCGGAGTATTTCTGGTGACACAGGAGACAGAGCAGTTTGTCTGCTAATGGAACAGTCAGTGGCTGGAACCCACCCACTCTGCCAGAGAAAAGGATGATGGACTTTGTCTATAAAAAGGAGTCTTGGAAACCTTATGGAGTGGTTCTCCTCAGCCCTTTAGGGTCAGTGTCACTCAGAATCAGCTTGTCCTCAGCAGCTTTGGATTGGGTTTGACTTCACCTCTAGCCTTGGGAAAACTGAGTGAAAGGCTAGCTGGATTCGTTTGCTCCTAAGAGCAGAGATAGGACAGGGATTTCTGGATGTCTTTCCTGCACTATTTCTACCAGTGATCCCAAGGCACATGAAAATACCAGTGTCATGTAAAGTAAGAAACACTTGTATATGAATATATATATATATATATATATATATAGTGCATTTTCATTGAAGCATGCCTTCAATTTTGGGGATGGCAGGGAAAGAAAAGGGTGTCATTTTCCTAAGTATTAGTTTTTTTAGCCACAATGGCCAATTGAAAGAAGAAACAAAAGAACTTCAAGAGTTTATTTCATGGAGAAATGTGAATCTTCCTGTGGCAGTCACATAATCTGGTGTCAGTTTGAGGATTAAGATTGTGGGTGGTGGAGTACAGCCTGTCAATCTGGAGATAGCCAATGAGATCTTTGTGTGGACATGGCTTTCTCCTGAGAATTCTGGGAAATCTGACCCTATTTCTTCCTTGGAGGTGAGAGACTAACAAACTACTCAGTCCCTTGGAGATGCTCTACTGAAAAGACACAAGGCTGACTCCATGTGACATTTCCTGGAGAAGTCACATGGACTAACCCTGATGAATCCAGACTTCTGAAGACAGAAAAGTCACATAGAGACTCATGCCAGTGCTGAGATGCTTGAGAAGTCACAGAGAGGCCCCTGACAGCACTGAAATGCTTATAAAGCCACTGGATCCCAAGGTTTTCTACTCACTGGCCTGTGATTGTCCTGCCTTTGACATCATTGCATGTTTCGTGAGTCTGAAGAGGATTTTATAGAATGGTATTGGACATATGGGCTAGTATTGGACTGTGCTGGGTTGGATACAGTTGCTCTTGTATATAAAACTCTTTCTTATGTACATATGCATGCTTATGAATTTGTTTTTCTAGTCTATTCAGACGAACACACTTCTGCCTCACTTAAGCATTTGTTCTCCAAATATCAAGTTAATAATCATTGTAGTGGTGTGTAAATTTGACTCCTACTTTACTAACAATGCTACAGTCCCAGTGACTATAGTGCTGGTGAACTGCTCCTTGTGGTTGCTGCTGCTGGGTGCTGTCATATCAACCCTGTGTGCAGCAGAAGGACGCCTTGCCTGGGGCTGCATCATCCTCACAATGATTCTTAGATTTGAGCCCATTGCTGCAGCCCCAGTGTCTGTCCATCCTTCCAAGAGTGTTCCTTACTTCTCCTTGGTGCTCTGATTTTAACCATCTGCCTGTTTTTGTTAGATTTCTGTTAGTCAACTCTCTGAATTAATGAATTAAGGTTCTCATTGAGTCATTTACCAAGAATATGCCATTTCCTAGGAAATCTATGCAGTCATCTCAAGCTAGTCCATACTGTCCTAGTCAGAAGGCAATTCATTTTGTGTGGTTCGCTTAAGGCACAGAAGTGACACAGTTACTAGGGACTATGTCTTCACTAAGAAATAATATAGCATCAGTTCTCAAACTGTGTTCCACAGAGAAGGAAAGTGTCCTCCCAATGGAAAACATTGACACAGTCCAATAGGTTACTTTACAACAAATCTTCTCAGTCTGTGATATGCTCTTGCATGTTGGACATCACCAAGTATATCTTTTTCAGGAATATATAATACATATGTATATTCACTGCTATTGAAAGCATTCTGCACTCTGACCCATAGTCATGCTCTAGAAAAAAACTGTCTCTCTGCAGTTTTGAGACTTTAAATCTTTACAGGAGCAGAAAGCCCCATTCTTTCTACTTTGGAGGAGCTGGTGGCTTTCAACTCTTGATCTTGTGATTAGAAGCCTGATGCATAGCCTACCACCAAGGCTCCTGTGGACATAGTTAAGCCAAAATATTCCCTGAGACCCCAAACCAACCAAACCATTGGATCAGTTCTGACTCATGGTGAGCCTATCAGGCTGGGTAGAACTGCCTCTCTGAGTTTTTAGGAGCAGAAGCCTCATTTTTCTCCCAGAGAACAGCTGGTGGTTTTGAACTGCTGGTGTCTCACTGTGCCACAAAGAGTGCACCCAAGACGAGATTAAATTTCTAAAAATCGTCTGATCTCAAAATCATTGTGGATGGTGGTGTGTGTGTTATCTATCCTTTGGATTAGAAGTGCTTAACACACCTCTAAGAAACAATAAACTAGAGATAAGACTTATAGTTAATTTTTTCAAGGTAGAGTGTTTATGCTAAAGCTTTTAAATGAGAAGCTTGCGGGAGATAAAAAGAAAGAGATGATGCCAGAACAAATCATTCTCTTTGATCCTAATAAATTGAGCATCTTCCCCAGAAACTCTCAGAGGTGATAACCCTAAATACCTGTTTAACAACCAAGATGTCCTCACGCTCATGCAATTCAGGGAAAGGGAAAATAAGGGCACAGTTTCAAGGAGAATAGTGGGTGGAATTAAAGCTATCGGGGAGTCATTTCACAGAGAGCAGATAAGTCTGTAGAATGTCCAAGTCTTAAAATAATGTATCATTAGAGGATTGACGGGACATTATAACCCTCGGTGAATTTGAGTAATGGTAATTAACTATCCAAAGAACGCTCTGAAGTTATGTATAGATGAGAAAACACAGAAAATGAAATTGAAACCCAATTTTGTTTTGAAAGTGCTGCCAGTTTAATTAACAAACACATAAATGATGAAAACATGGGCAGTATATTTTAAAATTAAGATTGCTCACCAAACTGTTCAAGAAATAGTGCACTTTATGCTTGCACAGAATTGGTAGGAAGTCTGGAACTGGATTGTATTCCTGCATGACACTCTCTCCCTCCTGGCTCTGAACACTGAGCTCTTCCCAGGAGTTAAGAATAGCAAGATTGAGCAAAAATCTCCAGATAATTCAAAAGCATCATTTTAGTTCACGGTTCCAATGTCCTCCTCCACTGTGGCATGTCACACTGCCACAGAAATGTAGGAAACATGACTCATTTTAGTTTAGTTATTTTTCCTATTCCTGCCCACACTTTAATTTAATGAGCAATGAAAGTCCACATAGCAGGACACTGGAGAGAGAAAGAAGACATGAGAAAAGAAGATCCAGAAAAAAAGTCTACTGGTTGGGTAATCTCCCACTGAATAAATCGAGAGAAGCAGTTCTGAAAATCGCAATTCAAAACCACAACGGCTGATGGGCAAACTCTTTTTAGTGGTGTCATTGGATTGTCTTCTTAAAGACTGCCCACTTTTTATTCACAGAACTGGATGTTTGGGAACTACATACCCACATATGCTACTTAAAATAAGCAAGCCACATGGAGGTAGGAGATTATATTTTGAGGCAGGCTCTCTGGACCTGCCACACACAAACGGGATCTGAGGATTCAGCCAGGTCCTGAGTCGTTTGCGCCCAGTGCACAGGAGGTCTACCACAATTGTCACTCTGCCGACAAAAGGGTGACTGGCAGCCTTTGATGTTCTGTTGTGCCTGACTATGTTTTCATCTTGTGAAATGCCAAGGACCTCTTTCCTTATGAGCCTAGGATCTTTCTTCCTCCCCCCCTCGTTTGTCTTACTCTCCACAGACAGAACTTCCTGATGCCAACTTTCTTCCCAATGACTTGCTTTCCAAGCTCTGTCCACTTTGTCCTGCTCTCTCTTCTCTCTTCCTCTCAGACTAGCTCAGTGTACGGAGAGCCACACCCTTTTGCTCTTCTTGACGCCTATCTGCCATGGTTTCTACCTGTCGGTCTTAGGCCCACAGTCCATCCCACTGATTCTAGGCTTCGCTGCTCCTCACAACAGGGGGTAGATTTCTCTCTACACCTTGTGGATTTACTTAAACAACTGGGCATTATAAAGGGAGTCCTCATGGTGTAATGGTTATATATGAGGCGGCTAAGCACAAAGTTGGCTGTTCAAAGGCACCAGATGCCCCTTGGTAGCAAAACATGGATTTCTACTCTTGTGTTATGATATTTTAAGAGCTTCCAATAAAATGATTAATAAAAAAGAAAGTGACATTCTTGTACACTGTCAGTTCTACACTGTCCCATGGGGTCTCTATAGGTCTAAATGGACTCCAGGGTAGTGAGAGACATTTTTTAAATGAATACTGTCTTGTCATTTCTCTCCCACTGCCCAAATATCATCAGCGCTACAAGTTCGTGGACACACTCAGAGTCCATGAGAGGAATCCCCATGTGGAGATGAGAACTATCATCCCTTGGAGAGCTCTGTGTAACTGCAGGCTGCCAGAAGTTCTAGGTCAGGTGTAGGATTCTGATGTACAGTCAGCTTCAGACCCTCAGACCATGTGTCAGTCTTCACCCTGAGTTGCCTTCCAAACACCAGCTGTAATTCATCTGACCAAAGCAGCTTGGATTGCAGAGCAGCACTTTCTATTACTTCTTGGTTGAGATATTCTGTTACATCTTAATCTTCGGTAAACAGTTCTACTTTCTTGGCTTTGGTTCCTAATTCCAAGGTGCCATGCTGATTTATATAGACTGAAAAAGTCAAAATGAACTTCCACCACTGAGATTCTTCTCTCATTTTTTGTTGTTGTTTTGTTATTGTTGTTACTGGTACTGGGGTTTGTTTTTCTCTATGTTTTCTTGTGTTTTTCGCTCTGTGAAATCGAGGATAAGGAAATCTATAGCAGCATTGTGGGGTTATGGCAGGGAACGTGGGGAGTACATGGGAAGCTAACGATAGTAAGTACAAAGAAGAAGAAAATGTTCTGAAATTGATTGTGGAGGTGATTGCACAACTTTTAAAAATAAGTTTCACTACTGGAAGATATGACATGTGAACTTTGTGCCAATAAAACTTTGAAAGATACTTAAAAGGATGTAATCTGAAGTGGTTGTCTCTAATGGATTTGAAAGAGGACCGAATGTGGATTAACCAGGAAATAAATATACACGTGATATGAAAATTAATGGAAACCTGAAATAAGGAAGTAGCTACAGAATATTTTTGAAAAACAGTCACAAAGGAAGAGAGCAAGGAACTGTGAGAGATATTGTAGAGGACATGGGTTGGGGAAGTTTGGAGAGCGAGCACTAGATTGGAAGTCAAAAGTTCTGCATCTACCCTTGGTTTTAATTTTGCATTCTTGATGAAGATTACTTGATATTCAGGACTCAAATCCGGGATTTTCAACATTTTGGAGTCAGGATGGTTTTACTGGTTATATCCAGCACCAAGATGATCAAGTTTTATATTGGAATTACTGTACGGTACCGTCAACTCCAAAGATGACGTGGTTGGAGGCTAGATGTAAATCAAATCACCAAGGAGAAAGAAGCTAAGAAGGAGCTATGAACCATCAAAACAATGGTCTTCTCATCTCCCTTCCCTGGGAATGGAAATCCAAGCTACATCTTTTTTTTTTTTTTTTTTTTTTTTTCCGGCATCACTGCTCTCCAGTGGTGGGAGGAGGAGGCCCAGCCCCACTGCTGGAATTGAACCTCCGTCCCAGTGGGCCGCCGTCCCGCGCACAACCCCTACGCCACCGGGGCTCAGCCCCCAAGCTACATCTTATCATGGATGTGTTGACCAAGGGAAAGGACAGGAGAAAATTTTAAAAAAGAAAAGAAAGGGAACGGGCATTTTAATTAGGGTGCTCCACAAGCGGGCATTTCTGCTACATCTTTATTCCCAAACAGGCAGATCATGAAACTGAGTGTGAGCTGGCCAGCTTTATGCGTCTGTACCCTGTGGCGCCCTCGGTGTCTGCTCCAAAGTGGTGCGGGAGGGAGCAGCTGAGCAAGCAAGGGCATATGCCTGCTTTGTGCGGTGCTGCCTCTCCTGGCAGGGAGTGATGGCGCCACTTGCTCTTTGGTAGGCCTTGCAGCAGGTGCCTGACCATTGTTCGTGTTGCCCGCTCCTGCGACAGTCAAAGCTGGGGCCAAGGAGATGGCAGCTGCTCAGTTGAGCCAGGCAACGGGGAGCGATTGTCCCTAGATGGCTTCACAGCTGACATCAGATACAAATCATCATTGTTTATGAAGATGTTTTCTCCTGTCATTAGGCATGCCGCTGTGAACAAAAGATTAAAGGACCAGCGAAGGATGGCATTTGCTTTGGTTCTGCTCATACCCATAGTCTAAAATGTCAAGAACGTGCAATGCCAAGCAGTTGCATGTGTGCCATGCATTACAGCTTTGAAGCACCCTCCTCATCAACTCCATCCCAATAAGGAGTTGCATTCATTCATTTATTTACTAAGAGAATCCAACTGACAAAGATAACTTTCTTAGATTCAAGATCTACTGGTAGGGTAGGTCAATCCTGCCCACATTGATTTCTATTTTATATTTTAATACTTAACTAATTATTTAGTCTATTGATTCAAATTCAAATTTTTAACAGCAGCCAAAATTTCAGAACCAAAGTACTATTTCATCAGCACATATATAGCAATGTATTGAAAACAATTTTCCCAGCTGCACTGTTAAGTATTTTAATATTTTATGTTGACGAAAGCTTAACCTTTTTTAAGTGGTATTTATACAATCCAAAACAGTTTGCAGTGGCTGCTATTTCCTCAATGTAACAATGCTTAGCAGATACACAGCTATCTGAAATCTTTAGTAGAAGAACATAGATTTCCACACATACACAAAAGATAAATGGTATGTGATAAATTAGCATAGCAGTCTATGCACTCACATATCAGGGAGGACAGGGAGCATATTATAGTCTTTAGAAGCTAAAATATATGTGTTCTTTCCTATTGTGGAGAATCCAAGCACAAGACATGACAGATTGCAACATAATGCAGCCAGTAAGGCAACCCAAGGAGGAAACACAGAAAGTACTATAATTGAAGATCACTAAAGAATCAAATGTGACTTAGGTGAAAGCATTCAGCCAACAACCTGGGCCCCATCAGAGCAACCCCTCCAAGATAAGGAGGAACAATATGAAAATGAGTAAAGCTGAAGCCAAACCAAAACCAAAACAAAACAACCTCACTGGGGAAGCACTGGCAGAAATATCTTCCCATCTGAAAGCTAGAAGAGCCATCCCTGCCCCCCCCCCCCGAAGACAGCACTGAAGCTACTGCTCAGGGAGAGGGGCATGTCTGATCTGAGCACATGGGAGCATATGAAGAGGGAAGGAGAGAAAGTGTGGCGCATCCTGGTCCACCAAGTCCTATGGACAATATACCTGTTCAGAGCAGCCAATGCACAAAGAGGAACAAAGGACCAGTCCCACTATGAGACACGATGTCCCTCACTGACCCATAGAGCTACTGAGGCCAACACTGGAGATAGAGTGTGGGAATCATGCCCGATCGAACCCCGCCACACCGAGGTGAAACACCAAGAGTGTGATGTGGAACAGTCAGGGAAGCAGAGCAATGAAATCCCTGGGGAATACCAAAAATAGACTGGGGCCAGGGCGTGGTATCCCATCAGACTCAACAAACAGACCTTGAACCACTTGTAGACTATTTCTCTTTTTGTCAGTTGTTTTTTGTGATTATTGTTTTGTTTTCCTTTGTTTCTTTGTTCTATATTGTTTTGTGCATATTACCTCTGCTTGTCTATCTTGATAAGATAGATAGGAGAAGCAATCTGGAGGAGGAAACAATGGAACTGACAGTTCTGGGGCAACATGGGAGTGGGGGAGGTGGGGGAAAGGAAATAGGTATTAACAAACTCAGGGATAAGGGAACAACAAGTGATCTAAAATTGATGACTAGGAGGGTGCAGGAGGTCTGATAGGACTTAATCAAGGGCAATGTCACCTATAGGAATTACTGAAACCCAGATGAGGCCTGAGCATGATAGTGGAACAAGAGGAAAGTGAAAGGAAATAGATGAATGAACTAGGAGGCAAAGGGAATTTTTAGAGTCAAAATACAGGCATGTACATATGTAAATATATTTATATATGATGTTGGGGATACAGATATATGTAAATATTCTTATAGATTTAGTATTAGGGTAGCAGATGGACATTGAGCCTCTACTCAAGTACTCCCTCAATGCAAGAACACTGTGCTATTAAACTGGCATTCCATGAAGCTCACCTTCATGACATGATTGCTGAAGACAAGTGTGTGCATAAGCAAATGCAGTGAAGAAAGTTGATGGTATCCAGCTATCAAATGATAAAGCACCTGGGATCTTAAAGGCTTGAAGATAAACAACCAGTCATCTGGCAGAGAAGCAACAAAACCCACATTGTAGAAGCACACCAGCCTGTGTGTTCATGAGCTGTCAATGAGATCAGATATTAGGTGTCAAAGACCCAAAACAAAAAAATATATCATTGTGAAAGAGGGGGAGTGCAGGGTGGAGACCCAAAGCCCATTTGTAGGCAACTGGATATCCCCTTACAGAAGGGTGGTAGAGAGAAGATGAGCTAGCCAGGGTGCAGTATAGCACCAACAAAATATACAACTTTCCTCTAGTTCTTTAATCTTTCCTTCCTCCCACCCCAATATCATGACCCCAATTATACCTTACAAATCTAGATAGGCCAGAGCTTGTACATGGGTGCAGATAAGAGCTAGAAATACAGGAAATCCAGGACAGATAAACCCCTCAGGACTAATATTGAGTGTAGTCATACCAGGAGGGTAAGGGTAAGGTGGGTGGAGAAAGGGAGAACCAATCACAATTATCTACCTATAATCTCCTCCCAGGGGGCTGGACAACAGAAAAGTGGGTGAAGGGAGATATTGATCAGCGTAAGAAATAACAATAATAATAATAATAATAATAATAATAATAATTTATGAATTATCAAGGGCTCGTGAAGGAAGGAGGGAAAAAATGAGGAGCTGATACCAGTGGCTCAAGTAGAAAGAAAATACTTTCACAATGAAATTGGCAAGAGATATACAAATGTGCTTGACACAATGGATAGATGGATGGATTTTGATGGGTTGCATGAGTCTCCAATAAAATTATTTTTAAAAAGAATAAGAGGAAAAATGTGATGGTCTTTTTGCACTACAAATATCTGCTCTTTATAAATGACATAAATACTAGTGTTGGTGGGGAAATAGGAGTGAGGACCAAGGACATCACTAAGGGGGAGTAGCGAGTATGGACTGCACCAGGTGACACTGTCAGAAGAGGTGACATTGAATGCCCATAAAATGTTTGTGTAGTGTTTCTATATAAATTTATTATATTTTTATAAAGAATTTATCTCTAATTAGATATAGCTACAAAGCATTTTTATGTAAGTTCTGCTTGCATGTATCAAGATACCTACAAGGCTAAAACTGTGCTAATTTACTTTTTGAACCTTTCAAATGCTCTAGTGAGAACCATCTTTATCTAATTACAGGAATGCTTCAAATTACATGCTTTGGTCTGCATGTGTTACCTACGGAACTGCTGTTTCTGCTACTGTGGTCTTTTTATAGTCTCTGTTTTTTACAAATTTTAGAGTGCTTTAGTCTCAATATTGTGGCAAGTAGTATTTGTGAACTTTTATTAATACATTTGTTTTTAATGAAGCAATAATTAACTCAAACTCAAACCAATGTCACTGCCACTGAATCACTGCCATTATGTAATTTGTCTTAAAAAATAAAGCTGGAAAGAAGTATATTAGCAAGCATTATTTCTGGGTATTTTTCTTTTCTTTTCTTCTTTATACTCTTCTATACTTTCCAAAAATATTTTTTAACATTTTTTTGTGAATAGAATGACCTGGAATTAGAAAGCTTACTTCTTGATAGTCTTAGTGATTTTTTTTTTAAAAAATGAGGTTTCAGTGTCCACATATTTTCTTCTTTGTACTTCTGAAAAATCAGAGTTGGTAGGGTCAAGAAGTAGCCTTTCCCTTATAACTTTTAACCTTTCTTTCAAATGAGTCACAACCTTGTAAAAATTATCTACTTTTTCTACATTAAGAATCTGGTAAATATTCTTTGACCAGTTTGTAGGTGAAAAAAAAAATTAGAACACATATTGTTCGCCTAACATCCTATTTAAAACCATAACTTACAGTCACATCCATGGCCCACCTCTTATAAGAATGCTTACTTTATCACACACACCTTGTTTCAATTTATTTCCTTATCTTGATTTCCCATATGTCGTTTTCTTAATTTATCTTAGATTTATTTTGTGCTTTCATACTGTGTACATCTTCTGATTCATGCTGCAGCCATGTACTTCAGGGTAATCTGTGCTTTATAGCATCTTGAATAGTTGATTTTTCTTAAGTAGATCACCAGGTTGTTAGGCTAGGTTCTCTAGAGAAGCAAGACCAGTGATACTTATATGGGCATGTAAAGAAAGAAATTTATATCAAGTAAGCTCACGAAGTTGTAGAAGTGGATAAGTCTAGTCCAGTTCAATTCAAATGTTAAGCTCTAAGGTTTTCCTAATTTATCTAGCTCGTGGGGCTGAAGAAGCAGAAAAGAGGAAGGCCACAGGCCAGTGGAGATAGAGGCAGGTAAAGCAGCATGTCAGGCTTATGACTGCAGAGTTGAATGAATTCAAGTTTGCCTAGAAATATGGAAGGTTCCTGATAACTCCCAGGGTCAGCAGACAAAATGGCAGGCAATTGGCTCAAGTTCAAAGGACTAAAGATCCATGAGACAGGTGCAGGATCAAGGCCAACAAAAAAGACAAGCCTTCCCACATAGTCTACTTTGATAGGAATAATCCACACGCCCACTCTAATGTTGTAGCAATTCAATCAGGACCCAATGGTAAAGGATAGCACTTTAACTGTCCTACACTGCTAGGCTGGTCACAACAGATCCCCTCATGGAATTAATTACATTTTGTTAGATCACATCAAGAGGGAGTCCTCAACAGTCAAATTACTGAGAATCTTGGTCCAGCTAAGTTGACACAAAGCCTATCACACCAAACCTTTCTTCTGAGACATCTCTGGCTAGTCTCCAACTCCCAATCTTTTGTATAATAATTGAGGGTATTAACTGTTTGCAGTATACAGAGACTCCGTGAATTCTATCTTTATCTTTGTTTTATTAAGCAGAGTATAAATAAAAATGCATCATATAGATTTGTAATCTCAGTACAATGCATATCAATATACTTGTCAGGATAAAAGGGAAAGCACTTCCTTGTAAATAACTACAAATAAAAACAAATGAAACCACAGAACTAGGAATAAAGTAAACATGAAGACTAGTAAATAAGTAAAGGAATCCCGAATATGAGTGAATTTTAAATAAACATAAATGTAGACTTTTTTTTCCATAATGTAGACATTTTAAGCTAAACAATCTTCAAATACAAATGAAAGGCAGATTGCATCATATTTCATGTGCCATTCTCTTATGAGCCCTTTAAAATCTGTGCCTTTAGGGGTGTTGCTTTCACTTTAATGGTTACACTTTGGAGACAGGTGATGCTGTGTGGAATCTCCATGGCTAAGTGTTTGATTTATTATTGATTGGGGAATGTTATGTGTATGAAATAAAAAAAGAAAGAAAGGAAACAACAGTTGGGATGCAGTAAAACCTGAGGGTAAGAGTTCAGATGAAATTAAATATGCCCTGCAACTACTAGAAGCACGTGAAAATTAAAGAGCATAAATGTTCTTAGAAAAAGTTCAAAAAGTGGAGTTTCAAATGTCTGAGAAGGAAATAAATCATTTTATTTGAATATGGCCTATATCGAGGTATCATGTATAATTTTACACTTACCAAAAAGAAACATCAATACCTTGGCTAGAATCCAAAGGAATCTAAAGAGAGCCATAAAGTTGATGAAAGGATAGGAGGATTGCATCTGTGAAGAAAGATTAGAAGAAATTAATGTGTTCAACAAAGAGGAAAAGAAAAGAAGGGCACTAACTCCGCAAAGATTAGAGTTTTGATGTCCATAGTGCTAGGGTCTTTTGGGGACTCATACAATGTTCTAATTTCCCTAAAACTTATGAGAATAAGAAAACGATATTGGATTCTACATGAGTAAGTCAAAAAGTATTGCTGTGAAATCATAGAAACCGTTGCTAAACAAAGATATCAAAATGTGAAGTCATTGTTTCTCAACAGATCCCACATCTAGGCCTGTGCCCTTTTCCAGGAAGTCTTTCTATCTCTCGACTCTTTCCCCAAATAAGTCTGTGCTCTTTGATTTGCATCACAGCAAAATGGCAGTTTGGGCATCAATATTCTTTCAATTTGAGGGGAAGAAAGAAATCTACAGGGGTAGAGTCAGAGTTGCACATGCATGGAGTCAAACAGCCCGATGAGATTCTCACAAACAATCCCTGCCAGCCTCCGAGAATGAGCAGGTGCATTGTCACGAAGGAAAAGCATTCTTCAACACAACACAGCTTCGCTGGCTTTCCCTCACTAGTTCAGCTTTCTACTTTATCACAATTTCTCTCTTTCTAGCAAAGTGCCATGATCACTTGGTGTCCTTAAAGAAAGAGATTATCCATTTGGGGTCCCTCAAACAGTTCCATTGCCTTTTTTCCCTCCTGAATTGATGACTCTTTTTAAAAAAAATCAGTTGTATTCATACAACTCAAATCACAATCCATCCATCCATCCATCCATCCATCCATCCATCCATCCATCCATTATGTCAAGCACTTTTGTATATTGGTTTCCATCATCATTTTCAAAATATTTTCTTTCTAACTTGAGTCCTTGGTATCAGCTCCCTCCCTCACCTCTCTCTCTCTCACTCATGAGTCCTTGAAATTTAAATTTTTTTCATGTTTTCCACTGACTTCTGTCTCCCTTCATCTTTTTTTCTCTTGTTAGTGCCCCTGGAAGGGGGTTACATGTTGATAATTGATATCAGTTCCCTCCCCCCCCAACCCATCTTCACCCTACCCTCCTGGTATGGCTTACTCTCATTATTAGTCCCTAAGGGTTTATCTGTCTTGGATTCCTAGTCGAGCTCTTGTCTGTACCAGTGTGCATGCTTTGGATTTGTAAGGTAGAATTGGAGGCATAATAGTGAGAGTGGGAAGGAAGCATTAAAGAACTAGAGAAAAGTTGTATGCTTTGACAATGCTATACTGCACCCTCACTGTCTCATATCTTCCTTGTGACCCATCTGTGAGGGAATGTCCAATTGTTTATATTTGGGTTTTGGACCTCCGCTCCTCCCTTCTCCTCATTAACATTGATGTGACTTTTTGTTCTAGTGCCTGATACCTGATCTCATTGACACCTTATGATTACACAGGCTGACATGACCACTTGTTAACATTCAAACCTTTAAGAGCCTAGATGTTATATTTTTGATAATTGGACACCATCAGCATTCTTCACCACATTTTCTTCTGTACCTATTTTGTCTTCAGCAATTGTGCTGGGAAGGTAAGCATCACAGAAGATCCAGATAATAGAACAAACTGTTCTTGCATTGAGTGAGTACTTGGGTAGAGGTGGTCCAAAAGCTACCTAAATACTAAACCTATAAATATATGTACATGGATTTATTTTCCTATTGATATATATAGACATATTTACATATATACATGCTTCCATCATCTTCTAAGTAGATATCTCTGCCTTGAATTTAACTGGCCCAGTAGATTCGCTCAGTAACTACTGTTTAGACCCTTTGTTGAAGTGTCAAATGCATTACTTAAAGAACTGTGTCCAGTCATCCTGTGAAGCAGACATATGTTTTGACATGTTTTGGGGTGGGGGATAAACCTGTATATATATAAACTGGAGTTCCAGTAGCAATGCCTTTTGCATTACCCTATATTTATTTTAACCAACCTATCCATAAAACTAATTTTAAATACACTTTATCAAAAAGGGGGACTGGTGCAGAAAGGGGGGCTGGTGAAGGAAAAAAATATCTTGAGCCTTTGGAAATGTAAGAGTGCTTCCCTGAAACTAAGCAAGCAACTTTTAGAAAATATTTAATTTTTCTCTTGCAAGTATATTATGCACTTGCAGATTTTCCCTCTTCTTCTGATGGCTTTGTATTGTTGTTTATTGTTTTCTATTACTGTGTTCTACCCCTAGCTCATGATGACTCCACAGATAATGAAGCAAACCATGTATAATCTTTTTTTAAAATTTTATTGGGGGCTCTTACAGCTACTACAACATTCAGTATATCATTTGTATCAAGCACATTTGCACACGTTTCCACATACATTTCCCAACATTTTCCACTTGAGCCCTTAGTATAACCATGTATAATCTTAAACCATTTCCATTCACATGAAGTATTACAGATGGCATTTTTCTATTGTCTAGGATTCTCATGGACTGATCTTCTGAAACAGACTGGTAGGCCTTGCTTTCTAGTGTGTTTTAATTTGGAAGGGCCACTAAAGCCTATCCAGCATCACAGCAACACACAATCACTATTATCAAGGGGGTGGTGGCTGTAGATGATGTACATTGACCTGGCATACAGTTAGGATCTCCCACATAGAAGGTCAAAATTATAACCTTGCAGTATAATTATACCTTCAGGATATAACCACCAATGTCCCTTAATTTTCCAGAAATGTTGGATCAATGTAACCTCCATGTAAGGTTGCTGGATTTCAGGCTGTGGCTTCCAGGAAGTGGGTGGAAACTAAAATTAAGAGAGAGAGAAAAAGCTCATCAAAAACAGAAATGTCAGCAGTTGCAGAACTCATCATCTTCTTCATCTATAAAAGTTCAATGGCATTGTAATCACCTCCTTAGATGTGGGGAGCGTTGAAGAATAAATTACTGCTTATAAAAATATTCTGAGGCGGGGATTATTTTCTTTCTCTTTAACTAAAAAAAATAGATAGCTGACCAATGCACATCATGAGGATGGTCTGATATTTACACTTGGATTTGCAATTTAGTCACCTAAGTCCCTCCTCTTTCCAACTTAGCACAGCATCATAAGACAAGCCTGGAAAATGTTAAGGGGGGCATTATTTTCACTCAAACCCATACTTACCTTTTCTTCCCATCTTGTCATCAAGACCCTGACTGAGTTCACCAACTAATATCCATTTAGACTCGTCAATTATAACAAACCTACATTCCTACCTCCACCTCCTACATTGATAATCCAAATTCTCTTTCATTTGGCCTTTACCAAGAATAGCTGAGGTGTTTCTTTGAATTGACTTTCACTGGCTGGACCTACCATTTGAGGTTGGTCTCCCACTGGTAGGAAACTATGAGATAAATCATCTTCTGAGACTTCTCCACTAACACATGCATGTACTTTTGAGGAGTGCAGGGGAGGAGGGATGATAGGTGATCAAAGATTATTTTCAAATGAACATATCTATTTAAAACCAGTTTTCTGAAACAGATCACAATATTGGCAATTTATATTTTGATATTAGAACATGGTGGAGTTTATTCTAGGAAAGAAATCTCCAGGGAGTTGATAGATGTACTTGTGGATTGTCACATTCCATGACATCCCTTACTGTGTTCTTGGAAACACGAAACTGAGGGGAGCGATTTTTTCATGAAAAGAAATGGAGAAATTTTCATTCTATGGCATTCATCTTAGGAAAGACATTGCATATTTATGGGGAAAGAAATATGTGGATGAACTGCTTAGTATGGAGGATAAAATCCTGAAAGGTCAACAAAACAATTGGGTCTCGACACCTGGAGGGCTCTTTGCCGTGCTGGGTCCAAATATGTGATGTTCGGACTGGAAGCTGGGCAGAGATGAAGGGTTGTAGGAAGAGGGTGACAAGATTTGAGGTTTCTAGGGGGATGATGAAGAAGGAGCGCTGAAAAGCCAGCAAGAATAATTAAGAGACTGTGGAAACCCTAATGTGGGTGAGGGTGGTACTATCGTAGGGAACTTGAGAGATTATACTTTTTGACATAATTTTGAGCTCTTTGCCATTGAATTTGCAAAGCAAATTCCCCTTTATCTCCTCTCAAAATCTTCAATAAATTCTACAAATCTCAATAATGATTTGAAAGGATTGATTCTTTTTCAAGAAACTCCAAAAGGTGCTGAGTTACGAATCAGGGTTGGCCCAGAAGAAACCCAGAGAATACAAACCAGAAGCAGAAACATCTGGGTTCCATCGACATTTTACTCCAAAGGCAGTAACACATGCTGGGAAAAGCAAAAGCACCCGCATTCCTACCCCATATTGAATATTAAAGAAATTCGGTGTTTCTGATGGGGAATTATTTACAAAGTCAAGGTATCTTTATCTCTAACATTCTAAGAACAGCAACCACAAAAATACACTATATAAATCCACATTGCCTGAGTGGTTTTATTTTTAATCATCAGTGTCACGGGGCTAGGAAACGGTGTTAGACAGGGTTCTCTAGAGAAACAAAATCAGGACACTAATAATTCTCTCTATATATTTATATAGATAGAAATATATCTAACATAAGAAATAAACAGTTAACAAATCTATAAAGCAGTACAAATGGCCCAGTGCAACTCGCTTTCATGAGACAGCTAGTACACTGGCAGTCCTTCAAGTCTTGAGGGCCTCTGAGTAGTTCTCTGGAGAACAATTCAGGCTATCTGGCCACAGGAAGCAAACAGCAAGGCAGGTCACCTACAGTCAGCCAGATGACAGAGTCCAACAGTCCCCAGCTCAAGAGATGTAGACTCCAGAAGCGTGGCGAAGTAGGGCTTGAAGGAACCTCAACTCACAGTAACACAGTCCCAAGGGTAGTGTAGCTTGAAAACTGAGGAAAAGGACAAACAATGCAACTGGCTGGTCTGAAGACCAAGAGAGAAAGGGCGGGGATCACCAAGCCATTTATATCTCTGCCCTTCAATTGATCTTACATGTGTTCATTGGCCATATTATCACAACCAACCTGCCTATCGCCTTTGGTCATGTTGGCATAAAAAGGCTACTTATCACAGAAATGTACTATCAAGCCATCATTTTGATATAAGCCAGGTTTTAGGGTTTTAGCCATATAAACCCAAAGATTCTGATCAGAGTCCTTGTCATCATTACCACAATAATGATTTCCCTCCACCCACTGTCATCAAGTCCTTTGCAGTACACAGCAACCATTTACAGTGTTTCCAATGCTTAGTGGGAGCATACTGTCTTATCTTTTTCCAGGGAGCAACTGGGTGAATTTGAACTGCCAATCTTGCCAAAGCAAGCAGTCCAGTGGTGATAGGAGATACTTGTTTATTATTAACCTTTTGGAGGAACAACTGCTCTGAACTGAATTTTGATATGACTGGGACTGCGACTGAGTCAAAGCCCATCAGTGTGATGTGCCAGTGTTTCCCACACTTGCTTCTATAATTTAGCAGTATGTGTTCTCAATCAAGTGGTTTGCAAAAATGAAAGTTTTTTTTTTTTTTAGTTCATCCCATGGTTCTTAAAAATGCGGCATATTTGACAAGGGAGGATGGCTCAAAGACACTCTAAATAGGTCCACTCTGCAAAGGAAACAGCAAATAACCACAGTAATGAAGCTGATCTTGACCAGGATGGAGTGGGTTTCCATGATGTACAACATTTTGAACACAGATGTCATCGTCTCCACTGAGAGGCTGCTGGGTTCCAACTGCAGATTTGTCAGCAGCCTAATGTTTAATAGGCTGCACTGCCAGGACTCCTAAGCTGTTAATGAAGATGTGTGATCTTCGTAGTCCATGTGCTTCTAGCCCCTTTTGTCTCCCATGATTGGTCTTTATGAGAATCCTGTTAGTCTCCACCTCATTTCTTTGACACAGCAGCCAACAAGACAGTGGGGCTTTAGCACTGTAATCCCTAGAGCTTTGTTTGCTTTCCTGCAATGATCTGGAACCAATAGATCACATTTAATTAATACGTTGTTGGCAGAACACACTAGTAAGGTGACCAGGCGTCCCACTTTTTAACAATTTAACAACATCCCGTGTGTTTTATAATTAAATAAATATATTACAATAGCATTTTTGTGTTCTATGAACATTTTTGTTGCTCCATCTAGACCAAATTTTTAATCAAAACCCCTCTCGTCAGGTCAATGGTGGCCCGCTTAAAATCTGGTCAGCTTACAAAAGAAGTTGTCAAAATCAAGTGATTAGAGATTTAGGTGCAAAATTTAATTACATATGCTACTTCCAAGAGTTACCCTAAAACTGCATGAAACCCATACAAGGCTATTCAAACAAACGAAAAAAAAAACCCCAAAGATCTCATTAGTGGACTTTTGAAATCATAGATTATGTATTTTTCCCACAAGTATTTTCAAATGAGATACAAAAAAATCTTGTCCAATAATAAATATTTGAAAGTTCCCAAGTGTTATGCTTCTTCTGTTAAAATCCTAAGAGGTATGAATCAAAACATTTTTCTATGATAATTTTGGTCCCAAAATTTTCATAAGAAAAGTGAGTTTTTGATCCGATAGTCTCCAAATCAACTGTTGGCATTAACCAAGCTCCCCAAGTGAGTTGAGCTTTCTCACTTCCCCTATGTAAGTAAGCACACACATAGCCTGGTAGCTTCACAAGTCTCACACCATGTTTCCCAATCATACAATCTCTGTAAATATTGCACAGGATCACCTCTTGATACCTGATAGCAATGTTTGAAATGTACTTACTCAGATAAGATGGCCAAGAGCAATTTTGAAAATATTTCTCAAAAGAGATTGTAGAAGTGTTTTGAGCAACCTAGTCTTCATTCTTGTTTTTTTTTCCTGGACTTCATTCTTTGTTCTGATTAGAAGCTGCCAATGGCCAGATTCATACAAGAAGAATGAACAGAGAGTCTGAGTCTGTAAGTCATAATAGTTTGGGATTTTTTGTCAAAGTTTATTTCCTCAGAATATTATAATAAGAATAAAGGAAGAATATTTTTAGAAGATAGATTAGTGCCATGGACAAAAATTGTTTTTATAATTAACTGTCCTTATAGACTTATAAATAACAGCTCTCATAGTGTTAGTGTGATCACTTTGTTTCCATCTCTAAGAGTCTTCTCTTTCGACAACGGAAACCAAGCGCTTCCCAGTTGACTTGTAACCCACGGTGGGTGACCCCAAGTGTGTCTCAGTAGAAGGTGCCCAATAGATTTTCAACAGGATATCATGAGATCTTTCTCCCAAGATGCTTCAGGAGGATTCAAGTCTCCAACTTTTGGGTTATCCCAATGGCAAAGAGCCTTTCAGGTGGCAAGACCTAATTGCATTGTTAACCTTTGGGATTTCATCCTTCACACTAAGCCTGAAATTTCATGTCAGGGAAGGAATTTACAGAGCACCCTAGAGTTGAGTGAGCTAGTACACTCTGTAAATGCCTTCCATTTATTTAAAGCTCCCTTGAAGATCAATTTGGTTCTTAAATTTGGGCTGCCTCATCTGGTGGCTGTTTTATACTTTATAATTTAGTATAGTCCCATGAGATTTCATCAGGGACTGAGGCTCACTCTCTCTGTTTCATCTTTAGCTTTGCTTACTCTGGGGTCTAGAGCTGGGGACTGAGCCTATGTAATATCTCAGAGTTGCTTCTCAAGCCAGTCCTTGTGAGGGGAAGAGGTCCAGCACAAGTACTTTGCTCTCACCTACTTAATTGGCCCTAAGATTAAGCCAGCATTGAGGAGTGTCCTGCCCTGGCCATCAGGGCAGGACTTGCTAAGATCACATACCTCACCAAAGAGAAGCAGCTCCAGCCATCATATTCAAAATCCAAACTCACTGCCATGGAGCTGATTTCAAATCATACTGACTTTATAGGGCAGGATACAGCTATCCCTGTGGGTTTATGAGACTGGAGCTCTTTACAGGAGAAGAAAGCCTCCTTTTTCTTCTGTCAAACCTGGAGGTTTTGAACTGCTAGCCTTGTGATTAGCAGCCCGCCAACATTGGGGGTGAGTTAATGAAATAGTTTACCAAATAAAGCAGATGACTTTTAAGTTGATACTTTTATACGGTCCATAAATAATGCTATCAATATCCACATGGCCCTTGGCAGAATCAAAGGATGAATAAGGCATCAATGATGGTGAGGAGGAAGTTGTGGGTTTTGACTTCTGTCCGGTGAAATGGAGCTGTGAAATCCCGGGAGAAAGCTAGATCTGAAAAGCACGATCAGGAATGAAGCTTGTGTGATGAGGCCGGGGTGCTGTTGAGAAGCCCGTGAGAAAATATCAAGTAGATGTTTGATTAGCTCTATCTGGAACTCACAGCAATGTCCCAAGCTAGTTTATTTAAATTTGTGATTTTTATTTGTTTTGTTTTTGCAAAGAGATGCTGACTGGCTGGATCAAATGAAAAGCAAATAGAAAGAAAAAAAGGGAAATGGACTGAGCCTACAGACACGTGCCAAGTAGTAGCCCCTTGCAGAAAGAGAAAGGGGAAACAAGCAAATTAGGATGAAAACATAAGGGGTTCTGGGTCAGAAGCAGGAAGAAAACAGTTCCATTAGGAGGGAGTGCTGATTCTAGAATGTTGCTGCCAACTAAGATCCTTATTCTTAAAAAAAAAAAAAAAAAGATCCTTATTCTTTTTCATATGCAGACAGTCTCCTACTTTAAAAGGCTTTGAGAGTCAATGTTGATTCTGTTCACATTCCACACTGATGGAGTTTGGGCTCTCACTTCTAAGAGGTGACTTTCTTTTCATGGTCCTACCATCTTGTCATTTCCAAGTTTCCCACCATCATTCTGTGGCAGACAAGAGGGGGAGGGTGTGGGGAAAGTCACACCTAATCATTAACCGTCTCATTCCAGAAGTGGCATGTGTCACTTACATTCTACTCTCAAAATCAACCGCGGGCAAACCTAAGTGCAAGGAAGGATGGGAAATATTGAAGAACAAAAGCATACCAGTGAGCATTTATAATCTTCAGATAATCTCACATTTACAATCTTGATGTGTGGGATTTTTAATTTGCCACCCTGAGTTTTCATCTTGGGGGGCATCACTGCCTCTGGTGGTCATGGTCGCTACCGAGTGCTGCTCCTGAGAGTCGCTGCTGGATTTGAACCACCAAGCCTGTGAGCTGCAGTCCTGCACTCAACCACTTATGCCACTGGGGCTCAGCCCCTGAGTTTTCATTTTGATTCTGGTTCTGGAATCTTGAAATCCTTTGCTGCTTAAAGTTACTTGACAATTTGGTAGCATTAGACTATTATTTAAAGGAATACAGTTCCCATGGACAACATTGTTTATTTTATGAATCAATCTATTATTTAGTTAAAAGGTGAATTCTTTTTAATAGTGTGCAAACATAGTTTCCCCAATTAAGTGCATTGGGGTAGCCCACTCCACAAAGGAACCTCCTGTCTGAAGAATCTTAGGTTTACTAACTCCATAAGCTGGGAAGCTCATCACTCTATCTGGAGTATGCTCTGGTCCTCTTCCTCTTCTTCTTCCCCTTTCTCCTCCTCCTTCTTTTCCTCCTCCTTCTTCTGTTTCTGCTGCTGCTCTGACATTCCTCTGATATTTGAGATTATCAAATCACCAGGTTCCTGACATTGGCACCAGTTCTAATCTGTTGCACATAATGCCTGGCTTGTGGAAGATGGCAGATAGGTAAAAAATAAATTGTGGAAGAACCCAAGTTTTTGTATTGCAGTTTTCTATCTCTTGCATCTAGAGGGTTTAGTACGCAAGATCTTGGTATCAAAAGAACTTGCTTCATTCCTGACTCCTCTTTCTTAAAAGTAGTGAGATGCTCCCTCCTGTTTCTGCCATGGTTCACTTTCTATCAAGCCACAATCATTGAGTTGGTTCTGACTCATCACAATCCTATGTATAGGATTTCCAAGTCTGTAAATATGTACTCAACTCCACTAGAAAAGGAGGGATACACTGAATCTACTTGAGTCTTTTGGAGGGAATTACAAAGACTCTGGCTAACAGACAGCACCACAAGAGACCTCTGCAGTGGGTTAAGTTCCAAGTTTAAAAGCTTATCTCAAGACAACTATCTCAGGGGATTCTCTAGTTTTTACTCATGTAGTAAACCTGGGATTCCCCCCACCCCCCACACACACACACCACCACAAGAACTGGAGGTTTCTCTCTAATTTTCTCTCATTCTACCCAGCACTATCTATGGTGTCCCTGGTTAGAATGGCCGCTAGTGGGATAGAGATAGATAGAGATCTAGTTCTGATTACCTGCAGTATCAGCATTTATGACTATGATGAAAAATAAGTAAAGCTACCATCTAAATCTGTTGTCAAGTAGTTATCCAGAAGAAAGAAGATAGTTACATCGAGGAAAGACAAGTAGGGAGGCATAGAAATCTGTCCTGTGTGCCTCCAGCACATACGATGAGGAATCGGTCCTCGGGACAGATGCACGAGTTATTAGGGAGCCAATTCTCATTGAGGGCGTCTTCACAAGTGTCACAGAACTGTGCTTCATCGCATTTTCAGTGGCTAATCACCCAAAATAGGTCACCAGACCTTTCTTCTGAGACACCTCTGGGTGGACTTGAATCTCGAACACACTTGGCTGTTAGCCAACTGTATCACCCAGTACCTCTATAGGCAGGTATGCAACCAACCAACCAATCAAACGTAAGCAACCCAAACCTACTCCCATCACATCAGTTGCAACACGTAACAACCCTGTACAGTGTTTCCAAGACTGTAACTATTTAGGGAGCAGATGACAGCATATATTTCTCATGGAGTGGTGGGTGGTTTTAAACTACCAAATTTGCAATTAGCAATTCAACATGTACCTGTCAACGGCACTAGCTATAAATTGCTGCACATGAAGACAGACGTGTAGAAGATGGTGGGCAGGTAAAATATAAATTGTGGAAGAACTCAAGTCTTTGTATCCTGATGCATTAAGAAATGATTAAACTGGGGTTTAGATGTTAAATCCTAAGGCCATGGTTGATGGCACAGGGCCCTTGTCTGCCACCCTGCTTTTCAATACTAACCATCATGAAGAAAGTAAGCTTGAAGGTCTTGGCTCCTCTGACTTTGCAGAATTTTAATTTACTGCTCATCAACCTCGGAGAAAATGTTGTATGCTCTGTGAAAGACAGGAAAGCATCAGTGAGACACATCTGTTGGTTCCTTCTTTAAAATTTTTTTTCCATTAGTAACTTTTTATTTTAGCCCAGTATCCCCAAACAAATGTGTTGCTTTTTCTTTCTTTCTTCTTTTTAAAATTTTAAATAAATCATTTGATTTGGAACCCTTATGGCTCTTATAACAATCCATACAACAATTGTATCAAGCACATTGGTACATATGTTGCCATCATCATTTTCAAAACATTTTTTCTACTTGACCTTTGGTATCAGTTTCTCTTTTTTCCCTCCCTCCCCACCCCTGACTCTAATTTTTTTCATATCTTACACCATCCACTGTTTCCCTTCACCCATGTTTGTGTTGTTAATCTCCCTGGGGGTTGTGGGGGACATTAAACATTGATCCCTGCAATCAGTTCCTTTCTTCCCCACCTTCCGATATCCTCATGATATCACTGCTCCCATTATTGTTCCTGGCAGGTTTATCTGTCCTGGATTCCATGTGTCAAGAGCTCTTACCTGTACCTGTACCTTACCTGGAGCAGTGTACATGCTCCAGTCTAGCTGGGTTTGTAAGACAGAAATGGGGTTATGAGACTGGGGAGACAAGTAGGATGGGGTGAAGGAAACATTAAAGAACGAGATGAATAGTGTGTGTTTCATCAATACTATACTGCACTCTGGCCAGTTCCTTGTGATCCTTCTGTGAAGGGATGTTTACAGATAGACTTTAGGTCTTCACTTCGTGTGGACTTTGTTGCTTCTTTACTAGATGACAGCTTTTTATACTGCAAGTCTTTAATACCCCAAATTCTGTATCTTGGAAAACATCATCAGCTTTCTTCACCACATTTGTTTAAGCACACATTTCGTCTTCAGCATCCTGCCCAGAAGGTGAGCCTCCCAGAATGCCAGGTTATTAGAACCAAGTTTTCCTGTGTTGAGGGAGGACTTGAGTAGGTGCCCAAGGTCCAGCTGCTTCCTTAAGCCTTGGCATAAAAAGATATATCACATAGGCTTAGATGGTTATATATTAATGTAGTTACATATGAACATGTCTTTATGTATACCTCTATAAATGTCTTTTGCCTCTTACTTCTTTTCTTTATTTCCTTTTACTTTCCTCTTGTCCCACTATCATGTTCAGCCTTCATTTGTTTCTCAGTAATTCCTCTCGCCTACGTTGCCTGCGATTGAACCCCACCAGGCATTCTGTACCCTCAACATGGATTTTAGATCTCTTGTTATCCCCTTACCCCTGGGTTTGTGGGCTCCCCACTCTCTTTCCCTATCTCCCTCCTTCTCAGTCTCTCCTGGAACCACCAGATCCTTTGTTTCCTTCCTTCTTGAGTCCTTGGTCTGATGTACTCTTTGACCTGTTTGCTAGCTGCAATGAGAGTGGGCCAAACAAAAGCAAGTTTTTCTCTATAGTTCTTACACCTGGACCTGCCTTTGTAGGCTGGAGTAGGCTTTGTAGGCTCTCTCTTCATTTAGCTTGAAGTCAATGATGACTAAAAGTATCTCACTTACTGATTGGTAAAGGAGAGGGGCAGTGCAAAGGAGGAAAGCCCACGACCAACTAGATTGGCACAGTGGCTGCCACAATGGGGTCCGGAGGTGAGGATGGCACAAACCTGGGCAATGCTTCATTTCTTTGTGCATGGGGTCACTATGGTCCGGAACCAGTTTGCTGGAACCTAACAACAGCATGATCTTTACTCATATATTTAGACTTTTCATAGATTTTTTTTTTGCTTCTTACATGGAATTCTTATAGCATTAAAAAATGAGACTTCTTTGCCTTAATCCCAACTCATTGCTGTTGAGTCAGCTCTGAGTCATCGCAGCCCTGTGGGACAGAGTGGAAGTGCCCCATCGGGTTGCCAGTGCGAGGTCAGGAGACTGCCATATGTTTCCGGGGCGGAGCAGCTGGTGAGTTTGGATCACTGATCTTTTGGTTAGCAGCCAGAATGCTTAACCATGGCACCACCAGGGTCTCATTCCAACTTAATAGTTCTTACTTTAAACTAATAACTTGGCAATCTGACTTAAACATCACTCTCATCAATGGGGTTCTATTTAGTCTTTCCCCAAGAGACCTGAACTTTCAGATGTGTAGCCGTCTGGTGTCTCTGGACACAGGAGTTGACGATCAGACTGAGACCCCTGTGTCCAATCAACCTTCCTAGAAACCATGCTTTTCCTTAACTGCAACACCTGTCAACACTGTCTCTGTGTCTCGCCCACCTGATGTCCTTGTCTAATGCTTTAGTGGAGTTGGACCGACCATGTCTCCTAAATTGCTCTAAGGTGAGACTGTAGTGACACACACATAGAAAGTGCCAAAATGTTTCCACAATCTACTCATTCTTCTTGTGTTCAACTGTCTTTTTCTAATCTTTAGTTGAATTTTCTCATTTAGTTAACTGAGGCCAAATGTCTAATTTCAGTTAATGAAGTGTATGGCGTCTTTGCTGGGGGCATTTAATAGCTAATGTTTTGCTTCTAGGGTCTCTGGTGGGGCAGGGGAAGAACTCAACTGTGAACCCAAGATCACTGGTTCAAGCCCAACAGCCTCTTCACAGGAGAAAGAGATGGCAGTTTGCTTCTGTAAACACGTAGGCACTTCTCTCTCCTATAGGATCAATATGAGTCAGAATCCTCTCCTTGACAATGGATTTGGTTTATTTTGGATCCATCTCAACCTTTTTATCTTTTTCCATTCAAATATAAGCTGTTCTGTGCCGTTGTTCATAGGATCACTGTGGGTCGGAACCACATGGGCAGCCCCAGCAACCTCAAATCCAATGGCTGCATCAAGTAAGCCTGATTTTCAACAAAGACTTCAGATTGAGAAAGAAACAAGACTCTTCTTGTAGAAAATTTGAAGAAATTACTGGGAAAGGAGGAGATCATGTCTAGACATGATCTAGACATGATGTAGAACGTGGTGATTAAGCAAAGGAAGATTCAAATCTGAAGAAGAGAACAGTATCAGAGCCTAATTTCTGAATACTGCATTTGCAGAAAGCTCGGAATGCCAGTGGAAGACCAAAATCCATCTGCAGAGTGCTGAGATGGATTACATCTCTGCTGAATGGCCTCCAACCTAGTCCAGGGATGTGAAGAGCCTTGCTATCAGACAGAGCGCATTGTGAAGTGCATGGGGTAGATGTAGTTAAGCTGAAATATAACAACTTCTCATTGGGTTTTCCTTTGGACTCATTTAAAAATTGTTGATTTACAGTCTCAGAAATCCTCTAGGGCAGTTCCTCTCTGTCCTATAGAGTGAATTGGAAACAACTTCTAGTGAGAGGAGTGCAATGAAGAAGTCTGAGGAGAGTGGGAGCTGGGACAGTCCTGGAGTTTTTATGTCCTAGCTGGAAGTGTAAGCAGGTCTCACCTGGTTCTGCTCATTTCTGGTCAACTCTGTCCTTCAGCTTCAATCTTTGAAGCACAGAAAGTGCTGCTGACCAGGATAGCGTGTGTGAAAGCACAGAAGGTCCCAGTGAGACCTGGTCAGGATAGCTAGGCTTTATCTTTTCCTAGAGATGAACCTGGAGCCTGCTTTTCCTTAGCTGTGGATAATAGTTTAATGATAACTTAAGACATAAACCTGACATTTGATAAAAGCTTCTGACCTAATGAGAGATGTGTCTTTTGTTTATTGAAACATTAAAGTTCATTTCGATTTATGAGATAAAATGTATTCAATTAGATTTGGCCTATAGAATATTACACATTTGTTGTAGAGCCTTTTCAAAATATACCAAGTTATCAATAAGAAAAACCTGTCTCTCACCCCAACATGTTGATTTTGGTAGAAATGTATGTGTGTGCAAGATCATTGTGAAAGCATTTAGATGTGTGCCTTAATTTCCAACCCTGCCTGGCCTAATCCCCAACAGCCAGCCATGGTTGGGAAGATCTGCAGTATACACAGCAGCAGCTTTCCCAGGGCACGGGTGGTCATGCACTTGATTTCCAGAGAACAATGCATGCTTCGTCATGCCCCATCGCTGCGTAGTTAGAGAAACTGGACCACTTTATCACTCAGAGCACCTTCCTTTTGGATGTAAGTGCTGGAGGGAAACAAATCATTAAGAAGAGAAAAAGACCAGGGGAGATGAGTTTTGATTACTAAACACACAAAGGGCACAAGATGAGGGCGGAAGGAGAGCCTCGATCAGCTGTGTGCTTTGCTGCAAGGAAAATCTCTGTAATTCTAAGAGTGAATGGAGCCAAGGAGCTGGCGTGCCCGGATGTCAGCTGTCTGTCAGGCGGGGGAAGGGCTCCAAGCTAAATAGATTCCTCAGCTAGGGGTCACTAGGCACCCTTCACATGCTGCAGAGAGGAATGTTCAGCAATTGAAAACAGAAATGCATTCCTTTCAATGCAATTTTCTGGCTTTTCTCTTTTGTGTGATGCTCCTAATATGCCATTTACTGTATTGATTCGTCAAAATCTCATCGTTTTAATTATTGAAAAGCAGGTCGAAGGTTTTCATCACGATTTATGCTCATTTGTCTTCCTTGGCTAAAATGACTCCCCAGATTAAAAAAAAATACTGAGGATATTTTGAGCTACTTATTTTCACATTGCAAATGTTTGGTATCTCCTTCTAGCTTATGTTTTGTGAAATCATAAATAGCCAGAGGTGGCAATAAGAGTATTTATTAGCCAACTGCTTCATCATTCTAAATCCTCAGCATCAATTTCTTCTGGTTTCTTGCTGAACAAGACATCCTTCCTGAGTTCTGATTACAACTCCATTCAGCTAAGTTTCACCCCTTAAAAGAGTATAGTACCCCATACTTCCTACAAAAGTGATCAAGAAGCCAAGCTGAGAAAGGACCACGGATGTTGACTTGTTTACTATCGAGCTGAGAGGGGTGGCTCAGAAAACCTCCTTTTTAGGACTATGGACATATGCACAAACACACCCCAACACAATTCTTTGGTCAGCAAACCGCCATGAATTTAATGATACAAAATCTGTAGGCCTTAAATCCAGCGAATGCAACTGAGATTGTGAAGACTAGCCCAGGGACTGCCCGAGGAATGAATACATCTGCTTGAGAAGACCAGCCAGAATGCTCCTCCAATGTGAGGATGGTGAGAAACCATCACAGGTGCCTTGAGCATATTCTCAGGAGGGGCCAGTGGCCTGGAGGATGACATCACCCTTCATAAAGGAAAGTGTCAGTGAAAGAAAGAAAGGAAGAAAAGGAAGACACTCACCAGGATGGAATGGCACAGGGGCTGCTAACAATGGATTCCAATAAAGCAGTGATGGCGAAGAGGGTGCTGGACCCGGCAGCGTTCCTTTCTGTTGTACAAGGGCTTGCTATGAGCTGACACCAACTTGATGGCACTTCTCAAAAACAGCACAGCTAGAGCATAGTGCCACAGTTTTGCCCTAATGCCATGCTTAAAATGTAAGCGTCGCTGCCATCAATATACTGTGAATGGTCTTCTGTGTGGGATACCTTTGCTTCAGTGGCCCAATTCCTGAATGCCCAATTCCTACCTGCTTCCCCTACACCCATTTGACTTTGTAAATGAGAGGTCCAGGGGCCACCTCTGTAAGAAAGGCAGGCAACCCCTGGGACCATGTCACTACTATTGCACAAGTCAACATTGATTGGCAGAAGCTGTTCTCCATTCTCTTGTAAAGCAGTTGCCCCAGGAATCCACAGATGGTTGGAATATTTTTCATACCTCTTTGCCAGTGAAACTGGTAGTTAGGGTTCTTCCTGGGTAGTAGAGTGTCAGGTAAAATATACCACACACATACATTGCAAGACACCTACTTCAGCTAAAGAATGATGCATTATTTTCCTGCAATTCAAGTTGAACTGAGTGCTCTGTGTTTTCAAAAGTTAGATGTGGCAAACATATGCTTAGGGTGAGGGGAAATTATTACCCTTTTCAAATATGAAGCAATCCCTGCTTGTGGTGGCAAGATGGTTAATGTGCTTGGCTGATAACCAAACCCAACAAAAATATACTTTTGAGTCCATGGAAGGTGCCTCATGAGAAAGGGCGAACAAACTACCGCTGATGGAGTTGGCTGCTGAGACCCTTATGGAGCACGAGTCTACCCTGACATGTATGCAACTGGGATGAACTGGATCAACTGTACCACAAGTCGTTGGCCCTTTCAGAGGGTTTTGCAGAGGTGCCACTTTGGACAGCGTAAGTATCATGAACCTGGATTCAGATCACTCACCAGCGCTGAGGAAGAAGAAGGCAGTGGTAGTGGCAAGAGGAGGCATCGCGCTGAAGACAGGTTTCTGTAACTCTCCATTGCCTTGGACATGTGCTGAGGGCAGATCCTGACTTGTGTCTATACTCTGCTTTCAAGTGTATCTTGTTTTCCATTGAGCACAGGGTCTATTTTATTTGATCATCTCCCCTGTATAGTTCCACATTTTTCTGAAAAGGGTTCTTTCACTCTTGTTCCTGCACTAGTCCAGAGTACATTGCCCACCCAACTCAATGCAGATAGCACGGTCCCCCAAACCCCCTCCAATTCACTGCTGCCAAACCAATTCCCAACTTAGAGGGACCCTATAAGACAGTGGAACAGCCCCTGTGGGTCCCCCAAACTACATGTCTTTATGGAAAGACATTTCATCTTTATTTCGAGAAGCAACTGGTGGTTTCAAACTGCTCATCTTGCAGTTAACAACCCAACTGGAACCCACTATGCTATCAGGATTCCAATAGCATGGTAGTTGGAACATAAGAGTGTTCCCATTTTGCTGTGTGACTATGAGAAAATCTCTTAACTTCTCTGGCACTCCATTTCCTCATTATAAAATTCCAGTGTGTTATTAATTAGTCTAACTATCTTACCAGGAAAGGACGGGAGTGGAAGGACAACATCTTCAAGACCTTATAATTTGTTCAACAGAGAACACACTAGCTCATCCATCAGTGCTTGACCTCTTACTCGCCATCTGCTCGTGGTCAGCTTGCTTCATCTCTTGTTCATATCCGTAAACAAGAAGAAATAATACTTCTAAATCACAGTGGTGGGGTGATTGAATGAGCTAGCATATCTAAAGCACTTATAGCACTGCCCTCCACTTCATGAGGACTCAGTAGATTTAGCAGTTATTTTAGTTTTCACTCCCTTCAAAGAACCAGTTTTAAGAAAAGTGTGAAGCTCAGATACTGGAAAGTCAGTAGTAAGCTACTGTTAAATTGGCACCATCATGAAGATCTTGATGCCTTTCTTCATGTTTAGCAGTCTTTATTTTTTTGTTTGTTTTTTGTTTTTGGGGCATCACTGCCCTCTGGTGGTGGGAGGAGGAGGCTCCACCTTTGCTCCTGTGGAGCCGCTGCTGGAATTGAACCTCCATCCCAGTGGGCCACAGTCCCGCCACAACCACTACGCCACCGGGGATCAGCCCGCCTTTCTTCATGTTTACTCCTGTCTGAGGCTGACCTCTAAAAGGAATGAGCATTCTCATAACCCACTGCTCAGACTTCTGATTGAGTAAAGGCCTTCTTTTCATGTGCAATGAAAAAAACAAAAACAAGCAAACAGAAAAATAATCTTAATTCTCCTTTCCAGGGAATTTTACATTTTCCTGCCTGATAATAAGGTGGTTTTGATAATATAGACCAAAGTGCACTGCAAAATGGCAGCACATATCCCAAGAAGTTAATTTTAAGTTGAATGTTTAATTCGTATTGTGACAGGAAACTTTTCCTAAAAAAAGATTGTTTGCTTAGCGGGGTGGGTTGTAGAGTTCTGTGGAGTGAACCAAACTTTTGATTCAACCCTGTTGCTGAAATGTTTTTGTGAAACCAACTCTGCTGACAAATTCCTTTTCTTCTCTGTTTGTCTCCCATCGCTGTCTCCACATTTGGGTGGCTGTTCTTGAATGTATCAGATAATCAAACAATTCTTCATACCATAAACTTCCTTAGAATTACAAAATCACAAAAGTACTGATTCTATAGAAGGATAATGAAATCATTTCACTTGAATACCTATTTGAAACCTTTAGACTTTGATCGCCTTTGCCGTCACTCCCAGAGTTGTGCTGGGGGATCCACCCCTCTATTGGAAATCTTCCATCCTGGGAGTCCTGGTCACCAGCGGCCCATCCCCAGACCCTGTGGTACAGCATGGTTCCAGGGTTTTCCCAGTTCGGGTCCAGGAGCATGTGCAGTCTGTTGATACTTTGGTGTCCTCCCAAATTCAAGTATCACCTCACTTGAGAACACATGATCTGACCCACTATGCTTCCTGAACCTGGTTCCAAAAACCAGTCTATCCAAAGAGCAGCCTGGAGAACTCGACTTACCGACCAGCCTCCTGCTTATCAACATAAGGAGCAGGATCATTGTTTCTATGGAGCTTAGAGACCCAAGTGCCCCCGAATTGGGGTGGAGGTGGTCAACTTGCTCATGAGACTAGGTGTTTCCTTATCTTCCCAGACAGTAAGTTCCCTTTCTGTGTCTCTTGCACTCATTGTCTGCTTTATTTCAATTGGTTAATCAAGGGGGAGCAGACGCCATCAGCTGTGTGGCAACATGATGTCCTCTGTCGTACATGGATCTGAAATGATTTCGTTTTCACAGATTGGGTGGGGGTCCCAAAAATGTTAGCTCTGGAAATGGTTAAGGGGACCATACCCACCTCATTCCAAAGTGACGGCATCAAGTGGAAGCCAGTGCATCAGGGAACACTAATGCACACAAGCTGTACAGCTCGTCCCCTCGGCCAGAATGTTTCAACGCTAAGTAGCAATGAATGGGGGAAATAAATCAAATGGGAGTATTAGCTGGAATAATAAAGAGAGAAGATGCTTCTTACTTACACCCCAGAAAAGCAATTGGAACAAATGATCCTACCTGTCATGAGCTATTATTGAGGGAAGAATGTCGTTTTAGTCCTTCTAACTAACTGAAAATAATCATAGCACTGCTGGGGGTGTTTTGGGTTGGGGTCGGGGGAAGAGTGTCCATTCTCCGAGTCCATCTGCCTCGTTGTCAGTAAAACAAACTGTTATGTATCAGCTGTGTAGTGGCAGAAGATATATATATTGAGATCAAAGATAATCAAGGTACACCTGGTTATTATTTGTAAAGACTTAACAGTAAGTTTTTAATGATTAATTTATCTGCCACGTAAAGCCTTAATAGATCATGTGCAACATCAAGGGAGGAATGTGGTACTGCAGCTCTAAAGCCTCCTATGTCTCTGAATGATAATAGGCATGGAAGCCATCATTAGTCTTGTTAGATGATGGTTCCTTTAGGAATCTCCTATGTGTTACCTTTTAGAGAGAAGGTCAAGGAAGCCACCCCCTGGGACGCCCCTGCAGGATGCAACTTACACAAGCGTAAACTGTATGGAAATAGCTAAATTATCTTTACGGAGACCTTGGTCTTTCACATCAATCAAATCCTTTGGAACTAGTAAAACAGATAAGCACCCTGCTGGCAAAAGTGTTACTCTCCTTATGCTTGTCATGACAGGCACTGCAAATGTACCATTAAACAGGCTGGCACTGGTCTTCTTTGAAAAACAAAGTAAGTGTGCTGGAAGGTGGACAGCAGCGAGGACAATGTGGTTTCGCAGGGAGAAGGAGGGTGAGTGTTGCTAACTGGTCACTCGTCCTCACCCTGCCCTTTCCAGAGACCCTTGACACAGGAATGCGATCCTGAGGCTGCTCTCCCAGCACATGGAGCAGGTAATACAAACCGGAGCAGCCCAAAGAAAGCCAGCCAGGCCCCCATCGCTGCCAGGTGGGAGGGGGCCCGTGGATTTATCTGCCCGCACATCTCTGCTTCCTGAGAGGGGAGGCTGCATCCATGCCTCATCCTGACACCTAACTCATGGGGGAATTATAAGTCATCAATACCAATGACTGTAAAACACTTGGTAAATAAAAATGGCTTAGAAGTTCCAATTAACAACAGAAAGTAACCCTCCAGGGGCAGGTGAGAGAAATAACTACAGCCATAAATAAGCAATGGTGAGTGTAGGTTTACTTCTTTCAGTGCCTTTAAAATGGGCCTCCTCCCTGATCTCCAGTCAGGCTTCACAGGGAGGGTTCTTTGCTCCTCTCTGCTATGGAATAGCACGACTCCTGAGCAAAGTGATTGAGAGAAGCACAAGCGAGCTCTCCTTGTTATCGTAGCACAGCCAAGGGTCGTTGGGTGGTGCACATAGTTAAGGTGCTCCACTGCTAACCACAAGGTTGGAAGTTCAAGTTTAACCAGAGGCACCTCAGAAGAAAGTCCTAGTAATCTACTTCTCACAAACCAGTGTGTTAAACAGGGTTCTCTAGAGAAACAAAACCAGGACAAGGATAATTCTCTCTATATATTTATATAGATAGAAGGATGTCTAACATAAGAAATAAACAGTTAGATAATCTATAAAGCAGTACGAACGGCTTGTACACTGGCAGTCCTTCGAGTCTTGAGGGCCGCCGAGTAGTCCTCTGTAGAGCAATTCAGGCTATCCAGCCACAAGCAACAAACAACAAGGCAGGTCATGAACAGTCAGGCAGATGACAGAGTCCAACAGTCCCAGCTCAAGAGATGTACATTCCAGGAGCGTGGCGAAGCAGGGCTTGAAGGAACCTCAACTCACAGCTCCACAGTGCATGGATTAGATATCCTATGGGTAGTGTAGCTTAGAGATCAAGGGACAGGACAAACAAGGGTGCCGGCTGGTCTGAAGATCCAAGAGAAGAGAGCAAGGGTGGGGCTCCCTGAGCCATTTCTATCTCTGCCCTTCAATTGATCTTACATGTGTTCATTGGCCATGTCTTCACAACCAACCTACCTATCTTCTTTGGTCATGTTGGCACAAGCCTACCTATCACAACCAGTCATTGAAAATCCTGTGATGTTCTACTCTGACATCTGGGAGGGTTCCCTGGGCTCAAATGGACTCTATGGCAGGTGGTTAGTTTCTTCACATATAAATCCCCATATTTCCATTTCTCTTCATGCAGGGGGAAAAAGCAAAAAAGCTCAATGACATCCTGGTCTCACCTAACACCCTATACTCAACTACATGTAGACCACTACAGTTGTGTCATAAAGAGAGTTCAAAGCAAGAGACCTAAGAAGTAGCTACAGGAGATGCCTTCAGTGAGCTTTCCTACTTACAGGCATAGTTAATTAGATACGGACATCACCAGCAAGTACCCACTGAGCCCTGTGTTGGTTACTTCCAAGATAATTCACTTGCTCCTCAGAAAAATTAGGGGATAAAATTGCATGACTTCCATTTACTTGTAACAAAGCAGGAACTCCGGGAGCAGTTGTATGTGACCACATAAAAATGAACAATGATAGAGCACTTACTGTTGAGCAGGCATTATTCTAAGTGCTTCATAAATATCAGTTTACTACTAGTCAGAACAGGTGCATACAAAGCAAGTTTTATTTTTATTCTTCTTTTAATAGATGAGGAATACCAAAAAAATCAAACTCACTGCTGTCCAGTCAGTGCTGAATCACAGCAATCCTCTACAGATGCCCAAGACTGTGACAGTTTACAGTAGTTTTAAACCGCTGGACAGGAGGGTGGCAGCCCGACATGTGACCTGATGGTGTACCAGGCAGGGAGAAACTCATATAACTTGCCCAAGGTGACAGTGAGCTGCAGCAGCAGTAGGTGGATACTGGAATCCATGCAATTAACTATTTCTTAAACTTAGAGAAAGAGTGTAAGTTCCTGCTCCCCCCCCCATCTAGTATCTAGGACAGTGGTTCTCAGCCTATGGGTCTCAGACCCCTGTGGGGGTCAAACAATTCTTTCACAGAAGTCACCTAAGACCATTGGAAAACACATGGTTCTTAGGAATGGTTCCACTATCTGTCTCCAGGTGGGTCCACCCACATGCAGATACACCCACAGAAGAGTACCCAGTCTGAAGACTGTTACTCATGCTATACCATGATTCAAGACAAACTTACATTTATTTGTAATTAGAAATAAATATTTCACAATATTAACCACTGTGCTTTCATTATGTTCAATTTGTAACAATGAAAATGCATCCTGTGTATCAGATATTTACATGATGATTTATAATAGTAGCAAAATAACAGTTATGGAGCAGTTGTGAAAATATTTTCGTGGTTGTGGGTCACCATAACATGAGGAACTGTATTAAAAGGTCACGGCATTAGGAAGGTTGAGAACCACTGATATAGGGTCTGTGCTTCACTCTAATTTTTAAAACTAAATAAGATAATGTGGCTTCTCTTTCAGGGCTGGACAAATACAGTCAGGTAAACAAAGATTGGATGATAGGAGTCATTGGAATGCACAAAATAATTGGGAAATATTAAAAAAGGGAGCATTTCATTCTAACTGGGGCCGTCAGAAAAGATATTAAAAAGATAATGAGCTGTAGTTTCCATTTCTTTAGAAAACTTAGCTTCACGTGCATCTGCTTTACTGTAGGCATCCTTGTAACCATGGTTCTAAGTAAGCATAGCAGGTACACAAAGCTTAGTTTTGAATATAAAATCAAATGTCATTAACTCTACCTTGAGTTCTTATTGCTGCAAGATCAGTAGCAAAACACAAACTTTCAGACCTTGATCAGAAAAAAAGGGGCCAGTCCTGGAATTCAGCTGCCCCTCTGGGCATCTTCATGGAGAAGAAAGTCATTAGCTGGATGGTGGATTTGACTGAGAATCAACACAGAGGGCTGGATATGCAGAGGCCCCGAGTTTCCTGCCCTGGTGAAATGTGAAGAAGGGTACTGCTTGCTCGGGCCTGTGGGTACTGTGCCCTTAAAATCCATGTCCCTCCCCCACTGTGAGAAAGACCCTGCTCCAGTGCCAGAACACATTTGGGGAAGACAGATTTGTGGTGGGAGGAGGGTAGACTCAGGAAATATCTTTGGTTTCAGCTTGATCCCCGATCTCCTTCTAGAGAAGTGATCACCTGCAGGAAGAACTAAATGTCCCCACCCTGCTCCGCCTCTCAGGCCAGCAGCGATGTCTGTTCTTGTCCTGCTCATTGCAAACAACTCCTCCAGTAAACACACCAGATCCAGATCCAGTAAACACACCACTCTTTCCTGATTTTCTATCCTGGCATATTTTTTCTTAATCATTTTATGGGGGGGGTCATACCTCATTTATCATATTCCATAAATACACATAGTGTGCCAAGCACCTGTGCATGCCTGCTGCCATCACCATTCTCTGAATATCTGTTTTCCTATGTGAGCTTTTGACATCAGCTCTCCATCTTTTCCCCTCCCTTGATATTTTATACATTATTACTGTTTTTCATATCTTACACTGCCCAATATCTCCCCTAGTCCACTCCTCTGTTGTCTGTCCTCCAGGTAGATTATGTGCAGATCCCTGTAATTGGCTTTCCCTCTCCACCCCACCTTCCCTCTACCCATCTGGCATCTCCACTCTCACTATTGGTCCTGAGGGGTTCATCTGTCTTGGGTTCCCTATGTTACCAGGTCTCATCTGTTCCAGTGTACCTCCTCCAATTCATCTGGATTTGTAAGAAAGAATTGGACCATGGTAGTTGAGGCAAGGAAGCCTTCAAGAGATCGTTATTACAACCTGATTGGTCCATCTCCCTTTTTAAAGGCATGGAACAGACATACAATGAAAGACAATAGTGTTGTAGATGTATTGGATTGGAAATATGGTTACTATGTCTTATTGAGTGATAAAACAGGTTATGAAGCAGTGTATATAAAGTCAAATTTCATAAATAATGGCATTCATATAATAAAGGAAAGCTATACATCTGGATACTTATATCAGGACTTTTACAATGACATAACAGTGGGAGATGTTTTTCTTGTCCGTTTTTGTAGTCTTGACTAAAGCATTATTCTTTATTTACTTCAAACCTGTTACTTCAGAATGTGGAAGATTCTGGATGTGGTGGTCCGGACAGTAGTTATCATCACACTTACTGCTAGTTTAAAAAGTGTCAGTTTGAGTAGTTCAGTTTGGGAGACAAGATGTGTGATGTCAGAGAGGGAAGTGTATGGATGACTTGGCTTTTCCAGCTTTTTTCTGATGGTTAAAGTCGGGTGTGAAATGGTTATTGCCACTTGGCAGATCCTCAGAATGGAGATTTTATTCCTTCTCTGTCCACAGGGGGGGTTCTCTAGCTCCATAAAAAGTTTAGTGTTTCAGAAACTCACAGCAGGACTTCTTCCCTGTCCTAGAGAGTCACTGTGAGTCCAGATTGACTCAATGACATTGAGTTTGCTTTTCTGTTCATTCCCTAATTAAATTTCATAATGGGCTCAAGTAGACATTAATCAATAGTAGAGAAAGGAAAACAAATGGTGCATGATCTGGGTAATTTGGGGGGAGGGGTTCAAAATAGCAAGAGCCATCAAATCAATTCTTACTTGTGATGGCTCCCTGTGTATCAGGGTAGGACTGGCCTCCCCAGAGCTTCCAGTGGTAATTGTTCAGAAATGGGGCAGCAGCTCTTTCCCCGGAGGTGCTGTTGGCTGGCCAGAAGCCTCCGATCGTTCAGTTCTCCACAGCCCATGGGGCTAGCTGCACCACCCAGGGACTCCAGTGTGGAGTCATTGTCATAGGACATTGAGTCGATTCTAATCCAAAGCCACCCTCCCTGTACAACAGAGGAGAGAAGCCTCAGAGGGTTTGCTTTGTCATATCTTTATAGGAACATAGTGCCAGGTATTTTCTACCAAGGAGCGACTGGGGATGGTTTTGAATTGCCAAGCGCTGGTTAGTAGTGATTAATATTTCACCACCACATAATGCTAAAGAGCATTAAACAGACTTCTGTTCTGCATGGCTTCTCAGAGCTGTCCTTATGGAATCCTTCTGTGGTCCAAGGATGAGGAGGGTCTGTAGTCAGTGGAACACACTTAGGGCCATGCTGGGCTCAGCGCAAATCAAGCTCGCTGCCACCAAGTGGATTCTGACTCACAGCAACCGCAGAGGACAGAACAGAACTATGCCTGCCAGTTTTTCAGGCTGAGTCTGCAGGAGTAGGAAGCCGTGCCCCTGGGGCTTTTGAATTGCTAACCAAAAGCCAAGTGCAGAGCCACTCTTCCACCAGGCTCCTCCACGGGACTGTGCTACCCTCGCACAGCCCTCTGCAAACTCTGAGCAGCACAAATCTGTCTACCTCGGGAGAACTGTAAAATGGCCTGATCAGCAAAAACCTATTTTTTTTTTTTTTAACCAGGAACAATCCTTAATTTAAAAAAAAAAAAAAAAAGAAAGCTATGGGGACTCTGGTGATGACATGAAGTCTGCCTGATCACAAGCACCGAAGAGTTTCAGATTAGCAAAGAACTGTCTCAACATCAACCCAAATCGGGGGAATGACTCGCAAGGAAACGGGGCCAGTCTGTAAACAACATAAAATGCACACCTGTCGCTGCCACTCATTTCAGCGATCACAGTTTATAAATTTACACACCATGAAAAGCTTTCTTCGTGTTCACATGGTGTGAAAATTGAAAGAAAAACTTCAGGTTAATTACCCCTTTTTAACAGAGCAATTGAAATTTATCACATGCCGGGACTTTATTCATGTGCCATAAAGCTTCTGGAAAGGCAGCCATGAAACACAGCCGAGGAAAAATAACCCGGACTCTAGCATGTCCTCCTGAAATGAGGGAACTGGCCATCCTGGCTCAGTCTGACAAGTTGGGATTCTATTTCTCCACCCAAATTCAGCTTTTACAGACACTCTAGTGTAGATTTGGGCCAAAATGTTTCTAGATTTATTTGGAAATCCTCCCCTGACTAGCTGACGTGGTGACTCTTAGAAGTTAAAGAGTTTTCAGACAGTTCCTTGCTAGTTTCAGCTCCCCCCTCAGATGCCGTCAGATACCAGCTGAACCCACTCTCAGACTCTGTCTGGCTGAGGGCGAGGGGAACCCCCGGGACCCAGTCTCTTTTTCATCTCTTAGTAGTATGGTGTTATTTCCCACTGAAATAAGCTGATTAGTATGTAGAAAAGCAGCAGTCCCTTGACTTCCACAAATGTGTTTTGATTTTTTTATGCTGGGCCTGAAGTTCTTTCTTGCATATGTTTAACTGCCACCCCCTTCCACTAGAGGTCTATTTCCTGGGTCGAGGAGGTAGGTGGACGAGGGAGGGGGTTGGGGGGTGGGATAAACAGTGTTCTCCCTTAGCATCTTGCTTGTATTTGCATGTGAAAAGGAAGAAATGCTTTTCAAGTAATTAGTCATCTGAAATTCTGCACCATGAAGAAACATTTTGCTTTTGGATATTCATGGGGAGAAAAATCCATATGAACAATGAATACAGTATTGATGTGCTGGAGAATGAGGAGCTGGGCGGACATAGCATATCACGTTGACTTTCATACAAACAATAGTAAAACGTTGCCACTTTCTTACAAGTAATAGCTACAAGGAAGAATAGCACAAAGCTATTTTTCACAATTTAAATTTCTTAGATTAATCCTGTGACTTTAAAAAGCCCTTGCTTTTTGACCTGGTTATTTCCATGCCATATTGAAGAAATTCATTATCAATATGTATTGATTTGATCATTAATTGCATTAATTTTGCTTTAGAAATGAGAAAGGCTCTAATGAGAATGTGAAGTCACTTCAAGATAGGACATTATGGGTGGGCTAATTTATCTGGACTCTGTGCATGCGATTATTTCATTATGGGCCATCAATTACCATACAAACGGATGAGATAAATAGCTTATTTTCAGAGCAGATTTACATTTATGAATTCTTCTATAAATTTCAAGGGCTTAAGTTAATTTATGTCCTACGGCCATATTTAATATACAAATAGCTCAATCGTGAATGCATGATCTGCATAACCCATTTTTCTGGTCTTTCACATTATATTTTGAACATGTTAAGCAATCACTGCTTCATTCTTCATTTTTGCTCCTACTGCATTTAATCTCTCAAAGAAGTATGTGAAATGAATCATTTTGTTAAATTTTTCCATACACCAAGCAATTGGTGTAATAAAACCAAGAGGCCAAGATTTGGTCTGTTGTTCAAGATTGATAAAATGGTAGGAATATGAAATAGTCAAGCTGATTTTGAAATTGAGTGCAGATGTTAACTAACATCCCAAGAAACAGGAGACCATAGAGACTTTTAAATTCCGGGAGAGTGTTTCTGCTGCTTTTAGCAACCTATCTGTTCAACTGAATTAAATGAAGATTCCAGAAAAGCTCTACTGTGAGATTCTACTTAATTTGAGCCTTAGGAATTGAAGGGAGTGGGGAGTACTGTGGAATAGGGGGCGTGGGGGATGTAGTTAGAGACAAAAGTGGTGGGAAATTCTAAGATAACATTTAGAAATCAGGGGTAGCTTGAAAATCAATAACTCAAAACAAAATCCCTTCTAAGCTTTTGGACATAAATGTTTGAAAGCTTAGAGCATTCTCAGAACCATTTTCTATTTACTCACATTATACCTCATGCAGTCCCACAAAGTTATGAGGGAATGTTGGTAACGAAGAAGCTACCACTTTCTGGCTATGTAGTTTTTAGGGGTGAAATTATATACATAGCCTTGGCATCTAATTGCTACAGTTATCACTCTTATTGTATATCTATAAACTGAAAAACCTTATAAATAGTTCAAGGGTTGAATTTAGTTCTTCATGGTCTTGTTAACTGGCATTATAAAATCCGATGACATGATACACAAAACCCAATGAATTTGTGAACTTCTCACACATCCTAGATACAGTGGGTTTACTAAACCAACGCGGTATCAGGGACCGACAGGTTTGAAGGCATTCCTAGTGGTCAGTTAGCCCCTACAGTAAGAGTTGATGAATATTGCAATAAGTGGAGTCACACAAAGTTTTTGGTTTCTCAGTGCTTATAAAAGTTGTGTTTAGGGCTGAGCCCTGGTGGCGTAGTGGTTATGTACAAGACTGTGGCCCACAGGGTTGACGGTTCAAATCCAGCAGCAGCTCTCCAGGAGTAAGGCTGGGCTTCCTGCTCCCACCAGGGTAGTGATGCCCCCCCCAAAAAAGTTGTGTCTCCACTGCTCTGCAGTTCAACAGCATGGTGAAAGACTTTGAAATATTGTGAGGATTACCAAAATGTTATACAGAAACAGAAGTGCACACATGATCTTGGAATAATGTCACAGATAGACTTGTTTGACCAAGCAGGGTTGCCGCAAACTTTTGATTTATTATTATTATTATTATTATTATTATTATTATTAATAATAAAGCAGTATCTGCAGAGTCCAATAGAGGGAAGCACAATCAAAGGAAGTATGCATGTGTTTGTATAGTAATATGGTCATTGAAGAGAAATTAGGTTAAGCCCTTGAAATTGATAGAATTCATAAATGCAAATCTACACTCAAAATGTGGCCTTGGGTCAACACCCAGGAAACCCCAAGCTTCAAGGCAGACCTATCATGTCAGGTTCTCAATTTCAACAGATCGGCAGGACCCACCAATCTAGTCCATCGTCATTTACTTACAAACATGACCATGAAGACCAAGAAAACTCAAGAGTATTTTGTAAGGTGGCAAAATGTAACTCATATGCCTCGAAGGCTCCCAGCTGTATGTGCTCTTTAGAGACCTTGGAATTACCCTAGAGCAGGTCATTTGTTGGGCATGGTCTGAGTTCCCAGCCAGCTTCAGGAGTCCCTGGTCATGGGTATCAGGAACAGTGCGAGATACTGGTGATGAAAGAAAGCTAGAGTAGCACATTCCCCAAAACAATCATTTTGAATTTCTGTTCCTCAGAATTATTTAATTCAGCCAGCCCATGTAAACCACTAATATACATCCATTTTATTGCTTTATAAATTAAGTAAGTAAGTAGCATACCCTCAAGTTATGTATTCTCCAGAGAGAAAAAGTATAAAAGTCAAGTCTGATATATTTGGAAATATTTTGCCACAGATGAATTAAAATAGTAAGAGGAGGCAATCAGTGGAGGGACTTTTATACACACATAAAGGATGTATAAGGCAAGTAAACAGTAATCCACTATAGACACAGCTGAGGGCACTTAATTAGTGACAATTACAACAGTGTTCTAAGTGGCCTGATAGACTCATTTAAGAAAATAGAGTGTCAAGAAAAGGCACAAGCCCTTTGACTTGCTAGAGAATGTTGAAAGTGGTGGATTCTTCCCTTTGAGTGAAAACAGCTTTTTTCAACTGGATTTATTAAGAGGGACTAGATGAAATATTTAGTAAAATGTTGTATTGCCAGCAATTAGCACATTGTTCATACTGGGTATTTAGTATTAGATGGACAGCAAATAAAATTATATTAATACTTATCACAATCAAATATTACATTTATAGCCTTAAATGCCTATAAATACCTCTTGAGAAATAGTTCCGAATTCAATATTGTATACTAATCTGTATGAGAATAAGTAATGTGGATGCTTTACTAATTAAGCATTTTAACTAAGCCTGATTGGTGTCCATGAAATGTTTTTCCTAGAACACTCGAACTTGATGTCACTGGTGCCTAAGGAAGAATGAACTAAAATCTGATTCATTGGAATATGATCGCATTTAAAGATGATAACAATTTAAACATGCTTTAACTTGTACAGTGCTCATGGCTGGCATGAGAAGAAGAGGCATATTAAAAATAATCTTGATAAACAGAATCATGGAGAAACATTTTTGTTGTGTCCCAGCAATTTACATTTCAGCAAAACCATTTCGCTAGGGAGTAGGGCAGTCAGTTTTATGGAAGAAATGTCAAACTTCAGACCAAGAAGATATTTAATCCCTTGATGATGAAAACAATGGAGAGCTGTATTTCCACTCAAGGGGTTGACTTTCCAAACTCACCAACAGCACCTTTGGTAAAGCTGCAGATTCTACTCTGTACTTACCGGGTCATCATTAGCTGGAATTTACTCAACCACAACTAACAAAGACAACAGCATATACAGACCAAGTGTCGGGACATATTGTAAATTTTAAAAAGATGATAGATATGTAATTGGAAAGTAATTGTGATATATTTGGACAGCAAAAGAAAACCTGTCAAAGTAATATATTTTATGTCAATCATTGTATTAGGGATCTTACAGATCTTATAAATATCCATATTGAAAATTACTTTACAAACATAAATGTCGTTTTCTCCAGCTGTAGTACTTCACAGCAAAAAAATTACTTTTCAAAAATGAATACACTGTGAAGATGCCTTAAGAGCATTCTAGAAACCTGGGTCCTTGTTAATCATAGATATTTGCCATCATGAGTTGGGTCCTTGATTATCTTCATTTGGAAGGAGGGCTTGAAATCGGTTGAGACTCCTTCCAGATTCCTTAACCCTCATACCTAAACAGTGATCTGAATGTCTTAAAGGAAAAAGGAGGAAAGTGAAACTGAAATGGACTTGGAGTCTTATGACGAACAAGTTCTAGTCAAACAATAGTACACACACAGACACACACATGCACACACACAAAGAAATCAGTTGAAATTCTCTTTTTCTAGTGCAGGGGCACACATAACCAACTCATTTCATAAGACAATATAATACATGGCAATATGGGAGGTACAACTCTTAGCTGTGCAATCGAGCAAACCATTAATTTTTATGCCTCATTTCTCTCATCTATGAAGAGGCGATAATAGCAGTGGCTGACTTTATCAAGTTGTGTAGCATAAATGAAAGTATATCTAAATATAGCTATCATTCTGATCATCAGTACTAATAAAGGGCAATCCATGGTTACAGGTCTGCTTTGAAAGGACTCACATGACTAGCTCGACTAATTCGTCCCTTTTGCAAACATTGTGTCAACTTGATTGCTAACTCTTCCATCATCCAACAAATCTCTTGAGCAACTACTGCCGACTTAACTGTGCAAGGAGTAAGACATTACCTCTGCTCTCAGTAAGCTTATCAAGAAGCAGGATAAGGGAATAACTGACACAGGCAGACAAAAGGCAAAATGTGTCATGTATCTGGCATCCAAGACCAGCACTGTCGGTGGCACAACAAACCATGTTCATGAGAAACAAGGGACACGTGCTGTCCTCCCCTCTACCTCCTGCACCAACAAAACTGCGATGACCCAGCGGAGGCAGCAAGCCCTCCTCCTCTCACTCAGGTGCCTCCAAAAGTGAACAGGAAGTTGGGGGATAGGGGGATCCAGGGGTAAAGGCTGCACCTAGCCTCCAAGACCTGCAAGTCTTAGACTTCCTATCTTTTCCAGGAAATAGGGCACCTACAAAATGAAGCTACTTCTATTTGAGGTAGAATCTTTGCATATGGAGGAACAGCATGTGTTTGAGCTATTAAAGTAATAAGTTAAAAGTTAATTTCTTTCCAAACTTTCTCTATCTTCTTTTCTTAACTTGGTAGAGAACAACATCTGTCTCATTGAAGGCACACACAAAAACTTGGGATACTTTGTTGGGAGTGATGACTCTCACAGAGGAAAGACACGGACTGTCCAAGGAGAACTTCAGGGTTTAGTGATTTTGTTTGTTTGTTTGTTTGCTCTGTATTCTTTCTTCTTCACACAGAACTGGCTGTTACAAATCCAACCCGAGTTGCCATTTAACTAATACAGAAATTGAAGTGAAACACTTTAAGCTCAAATTTTGTTTTTCTCCAATCACAACAAGAAATGGACATTTTCTCTCCGGATATTGATATTCTCAAGATAGACCCCCTCCCTTTAATGGTTGCCTTAAGATTGTAATTCGCTCATGCAACAAAAGTCCTTCTCCATTAACAGTATCATCTCACGATTCCTGACGCTTTCTTATTATGAGACACACTGCGGTCATTTCCCAATGCACACAGGGCAGGTCTAGTGACGACCCTGCCCAGGAAGAGCCCACATTCCTAGAAGTCACCTTTCTGGGAAGTGGAGCAGGGTGGTTTGTCTGCCTACTCATTGCCATCAAGTGGATTCCAACTCCTAGAACACTCTTCCGTGTGGCCCAGGCTGTCAGACTTCAGCGGAGCTCCAGCGCCCACTGGGCTCTGTGCTCGTCTGCTCCCTGCTCACCTTCTTCCTCCTCCAGCATGAGCAGCTGCACAAAGCCATCCAGGGCCTTTCTTGCAGGGCCGACCGCACAGCACTGGCAGAGGGGGCAGGAGTGCACAGCAAGTGGGCTTCCCAGTGGGCAGCATCTCTATCAATTCCAGCGTATCAAAGTTAAGTCTGCTGGGTGGGGCTGGTAGGAAATGTTGGTCAAAATTAAAAGTCTGCAAGAGGAGAGGGGTGGTTATGAAAGTTCAAACCCTAAAAAGCGATGCCATCTCGTGGGTTCTGCCCCACAGCGACCCTGCAGGACAGAGTAGCACTGCTCCCATGGGTTTCTGAGACTGGAATTCTTTAAGGTTAGAAAACTTGTCTTTCCCCTGTGGGGCAGCCGGTGGTTTCATATCACTGACCTCAAGGAGAGGAGCCAAACATGTCATCCACATGCCAGCAGGCCTTCTGAGTAAGTTTACTAGTTGCCCCCCCCCCCCACACACACACTCACACTCTGCTGTATTAAA